>JANTPZ010130782.1:0-34561 GCA_025593235.1 Vachellia pachyceras
TATTATGCTTTCTTTATTTATGTATAGGTTTTACCCACATTCTGTAATTAATGGCATTGCATCATGCATACGCAAAACTTTAGGAGAGGCTAAACCATTATGAAAAAAATTGTCAGATGAAGCTAGGACTGCTGTGTGGGAAGAATTTAAGGTGATACAATACTAATCCTCCAAAAGGGTTTAAAATTAATAGTTGTTGATTTTCATTATTTTTTATTTACGATTTCTAACGTTATATTCTTGTAACATGAAAATCTGTTTGTAGAAAATGTTTATATGGAACCCGTCTGATAATGACAAAATTCTTGAAAATTTTGAGAGAAGGGCTTCAAGTAAATATAGTCAAATCTGTCAGGCACTGCGAAAGAAAGATAAAAAACCTTTTTGGATGGGTGATGCTATTTGGAAAGAATTGACAGATTATTGGCAATCTCCTCAATTCAAGGCAAAATCTGAGCAAAATAAAAGGAATCAAGAATCATCTGCTGGTGCTTCTCTTCACACAGGCGGATCAATACCTCATTCATTGATTTATGAGAAAATGGTATTACACTTATTTAGTTTTTAGTTATAGTCCAACTGAGAAGTTGATCATTTGTTGTTAATAATATATCATTCTTACTGTGTCAATACAGAGAGAAGAAGGTGGAGGTAACCCTTCATTTTCAGATTTTTACTTTCGTACGCATCGAAAGAAGAAAGACCAAAGTTGGGTGGGAGATAAAGCAGCTAGCGCATATGTAAGTATATATTGAAATAATTACTTTTTAAACTATTGAGCAATCACTAATGAGTTGTGTATTTGTGTTGTTTATTTTTTACTACTTATTTCGGTTATGTAGGTGTAGTAATCTAATATGACAAGTTTTTTTCTAGATTTGGATAGAAAATTGCAATGTATAAATGTTATATATGGAAAATTTAGATAATCAAGATAAAAATTATATAATGACGGTTCTTATTGTAAGTTTAAAAAGGTTTGAATTCATAGGTTTTTGCCTTTTGCTTTAACATTTCCTAATTTGTAATCTTATTGATTTTTTTAATAGGAAAATTTTGAAAAAAGGAAGGCAGACATACTCTCACAATGCCCATCAACAGATGACGGAGATAATATTGCTGGTAGTCAACAATCAGTACCAGTGCCATATGATATGGACATATTTATAACATCAGTTGGAGGAAAGAAAAAAGGGAGAGTATTTGGACTGGGCGACATAGGAAGGGCATCTACTTCCTCACAGTCTTCTGCATCTTCACTTTCTGCTAATCCTGAGGATTATGAGCTTATTAGAGCACAAGTTCATGCTTTGAATACTTCATTGTAAAAATCCGAAGAGGAAAAAGAAGCTTTAAGAATCCAATTAACTGAGACAAATTCTCGCCTTGATGAAGCAACCACCCAACTTGCTGAAACTACGAAGAATGTACAGGTTTTAATGCAACATTTGGGATTTGCAGGGTCTTCTTCTCATGTGCAGCCTCAACCTCAACCTCAACCACAACTTGCAAGTCAATCACAGCCAAATGTTATACATTCTGATAATGAAGACATTGACACATATGATAGTCAGGATGATGAGGATGATGTTTAGAATTTAAGTTATGTTAGAACACTTTAATATATTTTCATTTTGAGTGCCAAACTTTATTGCACATTATGTATTTGTATGTTGTAATGAAGATTTGTTTGAAGTCCTTTTAATACAATTACCCCAAATTTGTTTACGATATATTTTGTTTATTTGGATTCATTTAGGATTTTGATAAATTTATAGATATTATATTTCGTTCAGGTTTATCTGCGGAAGTTTCCTGTGGGTTTACCTGCAGAATTTTCCTGCGGATTTACTTGCAAAAAAGGTATGCGATTTTCCTGCGGAAATTACCTGAGGATTTACCTGCGGAAAATTCCACAGGTAATTACCTACGGATTTTAAATTCTGCAGGAAAAAAATTTCCACGAACATTATTCCTGCGGATAAATTTCCGCAGGAAAATCCACAAGAAATTGTTTTCCTACGGATTTTTTGATAAAATCCGTAGGAAATTTCGTAGGAATGTATCTTTTTTTTGTAGTGAAGGGAGAAGACTTGTTTTCTCTGTGCGTTATGTCTGCTCACTTTGGGGAACCACTTCCCCATATAACTTCCCTCAAGATTCCATATTTATGCATTTGACCTAGCCCATGGATTTGAGCCTAATCCATCAAGGGTGGCCCATATTCCAACATCTCCCACTCACACTTGGTGGATTAGGGAACGTGGACCTCATTCTTCTCTCTTCTTCCTTTCATACTAGGTGATTTGCCGTGACTGCATGAGCATGACGTCTTTTAGATGTTTGTACTAGAAATCCCTTTCACAGGACCAGCACAAGACAATCTTTCTTCATATAGCTTGAATCTGGTTATTATGCCTCATATATCCCAGATTTAACCAAAATACACTTTCACTTTGACAAATCTAATCCCTCCCAAGTCAACATAAGACTTAGATCGTCTTTCTCGTATGCGTGGTATCCACACTTATGAAATCTCCAAGTTGATATCATAAGGGACATGTCACAGACACCAGCATAGTTGTGTATTTATCAGGTAATCTTCCTTTCGCCCATATATCACTTTGATATACATCAACCGCTTTCCTAACATAGTACTTTGTATCACATCTATCATGATAGCAGGATGTACGTTAAGGTAGCAATCATTAAAGTATACCTCCATGATAATGTCAAAGTCAAAGGACATAAGTAGAAATATTAATTTCTTGGGACTCACTCAACAACGAAGCAGGGATCCATTCACTTGCTTCCCTTTTGCGGTTCTATAACACATGTGGTATGAATCACATGCTACAGTGTTTCTCTTATACTATAAGAGCGTACGTCGTTTTAACACTTACTATCAACACCGTACAGACTTTTAGTCTAGATGTTCTCAACATCTAAACCCAAATTCTTTTATGTCTCATTCTCATATGATGTCAATATTGAAGAATTTGTTGTTTGGTAACATGCATCATGGGAGTGGGTTCCCATGATTCGATCCATGTTTTATAGTTATATACATTGGATCTCATCCCGACATGCTACATATTTGCTGGGGCAACACGATTTGTATTTCTTCTCTACCATATCAGCATTCCTGCTGCCTTACTGGTGAATACAAGTGTGTCATCTTTGCATACTCCTCCTGAGTATCAAAGGCGGTAGCTCGTGTGAGAGAGCCTACCCCTCTTGCCTGTACGACATACTAGACATTGCATACTTGTACATAGACACATAAATCAATGATGAATAATTGCATACTTCAATTATAAATTCGATACATAGTGTCTGTAACATTACATTTTGGACATACCAATGGCCCTTACATGTTTCTCAAACACTTCTCTAGCTATTGGTTTAGTCAAGGGATCTGCGACCATACTCTTGGTCGAAATGTGTTGTACATTAATCACTTTCTGTGCTACATAATCTCTCACAAAATTATACTTAATGTCAATATGCTTTGTCTTGCTATGATATTTTGGGTCTTTCGTGTAGGCTATGGCCGCAGTGTTGTCGCAGTAAATCAACACAGGATTTGTGCTCTCATTGCCAAATCCAAGGTGTTCAATGAATCTTTTTAGCCATATAGCCTCCTGCACTGCCGCATTGCAGGCCATAAACTCAGCTTCCATGGAATGTAGGGCTATGCCCGTCTGCTTCTTGCTGCTCCAGCTTATGGCGCCATTATTTAGCAAGAAAGTGTAACCCAAAGTTGACCTTCGTTCAACTTTGCCTCCGTCTATATTAGCATTGGAGTATCCAACGAGCCGCAAATCGCTTCCTTGATAAGTCAGTGCATAATCTGATGTGCTCTTTAAATATCGTATTACCCTTTTCGCAGCTTTCCAATGCTGTTCACCAGGATTTGATTTGAACCTAATCACAAGTCCAACTGCGAAGTAAATATCTGGCCTTGTACACATCATTGCATATATTAGACTTCCAACGGCACTAGCGTAAGGAACTCTTTCCATTCTTTTCTTGGCTGACTCAGTCTTGGGACACATTTCAAGATTCAGGCTAACTCCAGTAGCTACCAGGGTGTCTAAGGGATTGCAATCACTCATGTTGAATCGCTCAAGAATTTTCTTAATGTAATTCTCCAGTGAAAGAGATAGAACTCTCTTTGAGTGATCCCTTTGGATTTTAACTCCAAGTATATACTCCGCTTCTCCCATGTCTTTCATCTCAAAGTTCGATGACAGCCATTCTTTAATGGCTGAAATCGAAGCTAGGCTATTTCCGGCCAACAATATGTCGTCTACATATAATGACAACATCACAAAGTCATCATCAAACCGCTTGATGTAGACGCAGTGGTCTTCTTCAATCATCTTAAAATCATGAGGTTATCGCCTTGTGAAACCTCAAATATCACTGTCTGGATGATTGTTTCAATTCATAAATGGACCTTATGAGCTTACAAACTTTGCTCTCTGAACCTTTCCTTACGGAACCTATTGGTTGTTCCATATAGATTTCTTCATCCAGGTCTCCGTTTAAAAACGCAGTTTTCACATCCATTTGATGTAACTCCAGATCTAAACTGTTTACTATTACCAGAATTATCGCTATTAAATTAAAGTGTACAACAGGCGAGAATGTGTCATCATAATCAATACCTTTCTGGTGTATACCCCTTCGCTACCAGACGTGCCTTGTACTTGTCAATTGATCCATCCGCTTTTCCTTTTATCTTGAGAACCCACTTGTTCCCAATGGCTTTTGACCTTTTGGTATATCAACGAGTTCCCAAACTTGATTCTTTCTCATTGAATCAATCTCTTCTTCCATTGACTTCTTCCATTCGTTCTTGGCAGGGCATGACAAGGCTTCATGTACAGAACGTGGCTCATCATCTTCATCCGAGGTAACCATGAGTGCTTCCCCCTCTATCGGGAAGTGCTTCCTGGGTACATTTCCCCTGTCACTCCTTCTTGGAGAGACCTCTTGTCTCTTTCGTTTCTTTTGTCTCGGTCACGGTAAAGACTTTTCTGAGCCTTCTGATCTCCTACTCAGATCAATATATTGAGATGACTGGGGATCATTAGATCGATCTGCACTACCTTATTCTTCTCTCTCAAAGAGATACTGTTTGATCTATTTCTCCTCTGCCAGGAAATTCACTTTCCAAAAATGCGGTATCCCTTGATTCAATTTCAGTCACTGTTCCATCTTCATTTTCTCCAATGAAAACGTACCCTTTGGATTCTTTTGAATATCTTATAAAGATACATTACTTTCCTCTTGGACCCAATTTCCCATGCCTGTGGGAATCATCATGAACGTATGCAGCCGACCCCAGGGTCTTAAGATATTTAAATCAAGCTTGCGTTTCGTCCACAATTCATAGGGTGTGGAACTGACTGCTTTTGAGGGTACACGATTAAGTATAAAGGCCGCTGTTAATAAAGCATCACCCCAATATGAAATAGGTAAGCTTGCTTGAGTCATCATCGACCTAACCATGTCTAAAAGAGTTCTATTTCTTCTTTGTGACACACCATTTTGTTGTGGGGTGCTAGGGATAGTTAGCTGTCTAATTATCCCTTTTTCTTCACAGATTTATTTAAACTTATCGGATAAGTATTCACGACCTCGGTCAATACGTAATACTTTAATTTTACGTTCTACTTGATTTTCTACTTCGTTCATATATTGTCTAAAACACTCCAGTGCTTCAGACTTTTGTGAAATCAAATAGACGTGACCATATCGTGAAAAATCATCAGTAAAGGTAATGAAATACCAAGCTCCATGCTTGCCCTCACACTCATGGGACCGCATATATCAGAATGGACTAAGTCTAATGGATTTTCAGCTCTGGTTCCCGTACCGAAAGGTTTTCTAGTTGCTCTACCGGCTAAGCAATTTTCACATAAAGACATTTCCATATTCGGAACTTCACCTAGTAAACCTTCCTTTGCCAGTTTTATCATTCAATTCTGGCTTATGTGCCTTAGTCTAGCATGCCACACATTCATATCAACAGTTGTATTTGAAGAGCTAACAAAACAGTCATGCAAATTAAAATCACCAATAACATCCATTACAAAGAATTTTCCTGAAACGAAAGCTAAACCATAAAAGGTCTTACTGCTAAAAATGTCAGCAACTTTGCCATGAAAATTCACATCAAACCCATAATTTAAGAGACACAGTACAGAAACTAAATTCCGTCGGATGTCTATTGTATGAAGCACATCGTGCAAGATTAAAGTCTTTCCACCACGCATAGCTAGTTTGCATGTGCCTATGCCTTTGACCTCGATCCTTGCATTATTGCCAACATAAAGCCACTTGCAATGATACGGCAATCGACAGTAATCCACGAAGGATTCTTGATCCTTCGTTACATGGTCTATTGAGCCTAAATTAAGAATCCAAGAAGAAGATACAGGTTCAGTCAGAAAAGAAGTACTTGCAACATAAGAAATGTGTGAATTCACATAATCCACTAGTATCTTTCCACGGTCATTCCGCTCAGGGAAATCCCTTGCGAAGTGACCCATCTTCTGACAGGTATAGTATTTGACCTTATTCAGATCAACTTTCTTCTTGTTGCCTTTAATGCCCTTCTTCTTGAAGTGATTTTTAACCCTCTTAAATTTAGGGACTTCCTTCCTACCATTTCCGTGAAATTTCTTGCCCTTCTTGAAATTGGGCTTGGTATTAGAAGGACCTTCTTTCTCAGTGTAATAGGCATGCCCAGAAGACTTGTAAGCTTCGAGGCGTTCTTCTTCCAATTCAAGGTGCTTCACAATATCATCAATGGGTTAGGTTTACCTTCATGTGTTTCCAACTATGGGAAGTGACCTGATTACAGTCTGCACCTGTTGTTCATTAGTCAATGCGTGTCCAGCTTCCTGGAGCTCCCTAATCATGTTTGACATATCTCGCAAATGTTGCTTCATGAAGCTTGTATGTGTCAAACTTGATTGTTAGCCTCCTAAGTTTAGTGGTTGAAGTTCCACCAAACCTTTCTCTAAGGACCGCCCACATGGCGTGTGCAGTGGGATGCTTCTCATACTGGCACATTAGGTTATTCTCCATTGTGCTCAGCAGGGTGATTCTTGCAATGTTGTTTTCTTTTTCCATGCCTGGTATAATTCCAGTTTCCTCTTGTGCTGGGCTGAAGTCCCAACTTCAGGTTCCACCAGAACGGTGGTTAGTGGCTCAAGGGCCTCCTGCTCTTCCAATATATACTGCACGGTGCCAGATGTCCCAATTATCACCGTTCAGCTTATCCCCTTTGTTCAATTCGGCAAAAATACCTTTTATTGTCATGTTCAAGTCTGAGGTGATGGGGTATTTTATCAACAAATGTTTTCTCATATAGCTGAGTTTTTAGCGTCTATATAGCACATCATAGTATACAATGTCTTATACTTATATTACTCTTGACAAGAAGATAATTTGATCACTAGATTTACGATCAGGAGAATATGTTTGTATCTCCTATAACACAAACACTAGTAACTATATTATTTTCTTTCAAGAATTTTATATAAGTACTTCTTGAATCGTCAACTTTTAGAAGTCTCGTTTTCTAAAAGCTCCAACTTATCAAAAGTGTAATAATGTGACATATCATTCGAATAACAATAGCAATTTTACAACAATTCACATAAACTAAACATGTCACATTTTACAATGCATTTAGTCATAATCATACTCCAAGTCATGTTCTTAATATGTTAAATCTAAAGTACAATACGTCTTTAGATATTTGCAATACAGTTATTGACTATTTATTTTCTCAGTCTTTTAAAGTATTGGTTTTTGTTCAGCATAAGTTTCGTTGTTTTCTTTACTGCATTAACCCACATGGTTGTTAATGTGAATGTGCTTGTAGCTTTAAATGCTATACTATACTTCACACGACATTCACATAGAATTCTACAGTTTCATTATCAGTTATACTTGTTGACATAGCTCGCAATGATTTCATATATGTATACATTTATATTCTTAACTATGATTATTCTCATTGCATACCATATTCAGCTATTGGCGCAGCCATGGCTAGGGAAAAAGGGTTGGTCTACCTCCTCATCAACACTTTGAGGTTTTGAATTGAATGAGAACGAGAACATATGATTTAGGTAAGAATAGACCTTTTGAGGTTCCTCTTAATCTCCCTCAAGGTGCTCATCATGATCCTATTCGGGGCCTCTCTCAGGTTCCCCTTGAAGATCTTTCTCACGATCATCCTCAAAAGTCCACTTAAAATGTTCCTCCTCAAAATCCTCTTTAAATTCTTGTCTAGATCCTCGTTTAGGAATATGTTCACCAACATATTCAATGTACATTAGTCCTTAAGAAAGTGTTTCAGTGCTATCTGAGATTTCTAATTCCATTGTTTATCAAAAAATGGATTTGAAATTAATACGTTGAAAAATTTTCAACAAATCCTTTAAGTGAGCACTAATTTTCATCTAAATATATCCTAAATTTCCTTATAAAATAGGCAAATTATATATCAAAATGAAGTTCTTGAATTTTAGGATTTTTAGGAACAAACCGTGTCTCATTTGGAATTCACACGTGCCCTCATGCACCCTGAGAACATTAAATCCTGAAAAATTCCAAAAATGGGACGAAGCCCACTCTCAGGTGTGGCGCGTGTCTCACCAAGACGTGACACACGCCAAACCGTCATGCTCCACGTGCCGTCATGGTTTTGATGGAGTAATCCGCGTGTCCATCGGATGTGCCACGTGGCGTCAGGTGCCACGTGTCCTCTTCTCCCTTTTTTATTTTAATATTTTTTTATTATTTGGGTTTTCAGTTTCATTTCACTAGGGTCTTCTAGTTCAGCTGGTTAGGCTATAGTTTCTTCATCCACCGGTCGTGTGTTCGAATCCATCTGGGGCACGCTAGAGGTTTTATTTTGTTTCGATTTTTTTTTGGGTAAAAAGCTATAGAATTCGTAAGTCGCTTTTCCTCCGTAACTCCATCATCCGGTTTCCGTTTTTTGCATTCTAGGTGTCCATTTCATCGTTTCGATGAGATCTACATAGTGGGAGGACTTTTGAAGCCTGATTCTTTCTCTTTTTTTGGAAAAACGTGACGGAACTTGAAAGGCGTTTTTCCTCCATAACTTCTTCGTCCGGTTTCCATTTTTCACGTTCTTGGTGGCCACGTTCTCGTCTTGAAGGGCTCTACATTATGGACAAGTTTTCTAAACCTAAAACGCATATTTTATGAGGATCCAGATCTGGATCTCCATTATTGGCTTTGTTTTCCCGTTTCATTTTTCATTTTCATCGTTTCAGTTTAGAGGCATATAATTTCAAACCATATATATATAGATAAATCACAGACATGCTTGAAATCTGAACCAAAAAACGAAACGGCATGCTATACAGGAAAGCAAGAAATATACATACACATATGTCTCAATTAAGCATGCTTGCGGAAATTCATGAACAATGAGTAATTGCCATAGAACATGTATGGTAAGCAAGAGATCATAGTAATGGACATACTTTAATCATACACTCAAATTTTCATGATTAAACTAGCAATAGTTCATATCTGTGCTGAAGAGAAATGCCTCGGAACCTAAAAGCTCTAATACCACTGAAAGATTTCGGGCGTACCTGGAGATGCCGAATTACGAATCTGCAGATACCCATGCGGAATTTGGATCACAAGTATGGATCCGAATATAAGACACAGCAAAAGCACCGAAGGCAAGAGGAGATGAGATAAGAGGATTCTCTTTAAGAGAAAATGGAAGGGAGAAGACTTGTTTTCTCTGTACGTTATGTCTGCTCACTTTGGGGAACCACTTCCCCATATATATAACTTCCCACAAGAGTCCATGTTTACACATTTGACCTAGCTCATGGATTTGGGCCTAATCCATCAAGGGTGGCCCATATTCCAACAAAAAAGATAATGTACGTAAAGACAATTGATCATATTTTAGACAACAACTCACATTTCAAAGCAGCATACATCAAACACTAGCATATAAGAAAGTACACAAGAGCAACATATAAAACAACGATTAATTAGAACAGCCGCATCGAACTACAAACGCAGTTGTAACTCCATTTGTAGAACATGAGCAAGCGGTGCTCCCTATGAAAGATCCTGGGACTTCAATGCCACATGGTAAGAAAGTCATTAACAAGAAGTCGATGAAATAGTCCATCAAGGGTTTGTAGGTCATAGTTTTCAAATATTTCAAAGTGAAAATTAAAGACCTACTAAGACCAAAAATTTTCTTGATTCTGATCTCTTCAGTTTTCATAAAAGCTAAGTTGAAAATGCTTCGGCCTCAAAAAATAAAAATTAAAAAGATTTCTTCTTGACTCTTTCTTGCAATTCAACCTTTAAAAATCATTTGTGTGATAAATAATGGTAAGAAAAAAAAACTTATTGATGAATTGATTTTCAAATCAAGAAATATTCTTGAGTCATTAAGGAGGGAGAAAAAAATAAAAAACAGAAACCAAATAGTGAAAATATATACACTATTTGATTATTTCTTGTAATTTAGAAAATCTCCTAGGTGATTATTTATTTCTGAATCAGAAGAGAAAAAAAAAGGCGTCAAGATTGATCGAAGCACTTCTCGTTAATGTGTAGACATTAATACACTAAACTAATTACTCAAATGTGTACCCGATCAACTAAGGTCGAATCTCTTTAAGAAGCCACAGTTAATTATAATTTGGTTTAATTGAGTGACAGGACAAATTATTTTTTGTACTTTCCTTTCATTATTTGATGGATGAAAGTGAGTGTGTTAACATGAATGGAGTATGTGATGACAACCTCCAGAATTGATGCCCTAAGCTTTCTTTGTTCATCTTCAGATGTGGATCGTTCAATGCAACTAAGTCCAATGGTTAGGACGTGTTCAAGAAAGAGGTGAAAACACATAAGAAGATATATCAACATATAGAAATTGGAGAGAAAAGACAGCTAGTTGTATAAGCGGAAAAAAAGAGATGTGAGTAAAAAAGAGGCAAGCTAGAAAAGTGAAGGGTTATTACTCTGTAATTCTTACCTAATCTCGGGATTCAATATATTGGTTTCATGTGTTATGCATTGTTCATCCTTCCCTTTTGAAAAGCACGACAAGACCTGGAGTTTAAGGTTAACGCCTCATGCCAATGAACAGCTTTAATAAGGATGTAGCTGTGTCTGTGTGTATACAAACTTTATAAAGCTTGTGTCGAATATTTTGTACATGTTTCTATATTATTACTTTAGATTTGTTTTACCTTGACTTGGCTAGCCTGATTTACTTTCTTCCTTCCTACATTAGTGTCTGGCATCTCACATGGATGTTACAACTGTCCCACTTTAATCCACTTGTTTCCTTTTCCCATCTTCCAAAGGCATTATGCACAAGTATATGTTAAGAGGTATATGTACGATGTCTTTTAAAGGCTTTTATACATGCTTTGGGTTGATGGAAGAATTTTTTTATATGCTCATTCTCTTCCCTGCTTTGATTGATTCAAAGGAATTATATTTTATTTTATGAGAAAGATACTTTTTGTAAGTGTTTGAGGCCATGTAACAACCAGCACCCTCCTCTCACAGATAGTATCATTGTTGCAAATAGAGGAGAATTTAGGATTCTACAATAACCCAGAAAACGTATTCACGAGAGGAATGTATCTACATCCTTGTAATGTGAAACTTCACATCCACCTTCCACACACTACAAAAAAACGAGTTTTAACAGCAATTAATTTACTATATTTGTAACAGTTTGAACAGCTAATAATAACATTAATTATTATTTTCTAAACCGTTACAAAATCCAACATAACAAATTATTTGGTAATGGTTATATATAACTGCTACGCATAAAGCAAAACCGCTAATAATTTTTGGAAGGAAAAATTAAATTTTCATATTAGAAAAAAATTAATTAAATTTGTAGCGATTTAGTAACTGCTACTAAGGTTATTCTAGCATCACTTGGTTGAAAGTGCTGCAAAAATATAGCGATTTGACTAAAAACCGTTACAAAAGCAAATACATTGTAACGTTTCCTAAAACCGCTATAAAGGAACCGTTGTAAATTGACCTTTTTTCGCAGTGATAGGGGCCAGTGTCCTCACTGTTGCACTGACTAGAGGCCTAACTCTAATACTAATGGTAACAACTAAGGTCCTTTCCTCATAAATATTGTCCCTATTTCAAATAAAGTGAAATTTTATTTTTCTAGATTTCTATAATAATTCAAAAAAGCCTTCATGAGGGGAATGTATTCACACCCTTATACGGCATACTTCACTCCCATTCCCAATCAATGTGAGACTTCACATGCCACCAACAACATAGAGATCAATCAAAAAGCCATTGAATCTAGCTCAAGATGAATGAGGATAATATTATTGATGAAAGCACAAAGATACAGTGAGCTCTGGAGAATTTTAGAATGTAAGTGATTGGATTCTTAATTTCTTAGCTCATCTTAAGTGGTCCAAACGTGTCGTTGAATCTAGGTAAAAAGGTGCTCTCCCCTTCAGGTTTGTGTGTCTACCTATTTACAAATCTAACTACCTCATCTAAGGTGCAAGGAACGTGGGCTACTAACCCGTTTTTGTTGGAAGCCGTCATGTGTCCTCCTCCTACTTCTTTCCATTCGACTTTTTTTTTTTGGACCGGGTACGCATGTGTCCACGAACAGCGTTTCAATGTAACATTCTAATTTTTATTTAGAAGATCTAAGTATTACTGAAAATAATCATTTATTTAAATGATTTAACTATTATTTAGAAATAATTATTTTATGATAAATATAATTTATCATGTAAAGGAATTTATAAAAAAATGTGAGTCATAACGACAAAAAAATTATAAGGTGATAATGAAAATAAATTATAAAAGAGGGGGAAAGTATTGGAATGAAAATAATCTAAAAAGGAGGGAATTTTTGGGAAAAAAATGAGGGAATTTAGGGGTGCTTTGGGATTAGTATAACATTATAAACTTATTAAAACTTGAAGAATATATCTAATAACACTAATAAATTATTAAACTCAAATCTAATAGGTATAAACACTATTTATAAAAGAAATTATACCCTGCTTAAATCAAATATTCATTATTAATTATCATGAAAGTCAAATGACAAATCCATATCAGAAAGAATTAACAATTAATTATCATCTACATTTCATTATCATGAAAGTCAAATGACAAATCCATATCAGAAAGAATTAACAATTAATTATCATCTACATTTCATTATATATTTATTACTAAAATTCAATCTTTATTCAGAACTCTAATCCTAAAATTTTATCTAATCAATATCATATAAGTACCATTAAAAATAGAAAATTATTTAGAAAAACTCTAAGAAGAAGTTAATAGAAAATGAGTATTTATAGTGATTTATTTGTGGTGAGTTGTGGGCGAGTACTTCTTCTAAAGTCGGATTTTATATTGTAGTTGATTTATGGGTGGGATGTTTCACCCATATAATTTATGCCCTGAACTTGGTAAATTAATCATTAATTGTGGAATTTTGAGGTTTAATATAAGTAAGGGGATTGCACTTGAACTCATCTTACAGTAACATAAATTTCAATTTAGAGGATTTCTTTTATAGATGAATAATATTCATTTTCTTAGGCAGTATATGGGTCCTGAGGTCTCCTGCAGGTAAAGTGATTAATTTCTGTTTTTATAATGGGAGAATTAGAGAACAGAACCTAAAATAAAAACAAAATTTTACAAACTTCCTTATTGCATAGAATTTCAATTTATTTCTAGACATACGTATTTGTTGCGCATATATAATGCATCATATAAAAAAAGCATGTTGAGTATTATTAAAATACATATTTTTATTTTCAATCAAAATTTGTGACAATCTTAAAAGAAATTAGAATTTTGAAAAACACAGTTTGTGTAATTTTTAATTGATTTTATGCAAGCTGTAATTATTATCCAAAAAAATTGTTTAACTTAGCTCAATTCAAAAATTTATATTAATTGTAAACATAGAAAGTATGAGAGAATGTAGGAGGTTCGGTAGAGGGCACTTTGGTATTTTAAAATTTATATTTTAGTTTTGATGCTTTTCAGTAAATACAATTTTTATTGGCCTTCCTTGTGGATAATACTTCCGCTAGGTTAGAATCTGCTTACTTTGTAGAACCGAGGCAGTACATTATATTACACTTCTTAATTAATGTGCCGCTATATTATTGTTTCAACTTGTTGGAGGTTGTTTGAATTAAAGTGGCATCTTCAGCGTAAAACTCATTTCTTGACAGCTTTACTTACTCTATGCACAGCTTTCCTTATTTGTGTTAAACAACTTTGAATCTCACATGCCTTCATAAATGCAGAATTATTGAATCATGGAAAGAAAAACAAAGCTGCTAAGTTATCACTCCGACAGAAAGCATTAATCATCATCTGTTATCGTCGTCGTCCATATTTCTGAGCTGCATTCAATACAACATTAATGGCAACACAGAATGTCGTTGTTGTGAGTAACTGACATTTATTCATATCTAACGGCTACTTCATTACTCCTCAACTATAAAAGCTCAAAGCATTCAATATAAAAAAGGGAGAGGAGCACTATGAATGACATCAGACATTCATTACGTTCAAACTATGTAAATCATTCATTACACTTCATGTACTTCAGTGAATACATATATACTCTTTCAAGAGAGTTATTATATCCTTTCTCAATTGTAAATACGTAAGAGTCTAGTTTTCTAATCAACTTCCCAAGTAAAATGTAAAGTTCAGTGATGGCATTATGAAGCACTACTTTTCAACAATTGAAAGTCTAGACTGAAGATTAATAATATAGAATTAGTTTCTCTGGGAAAGTTTTTTTTTTTATACAGAGAGAGAGAGCACTAAAGCTCAAAAGAAAAGGAAACTACACATAGTGGGGGGAAATCCCAAACAGTCAATCAAGCACAACTCCTGTAAGTGGTGCGGGCACTCATAGTAAGTCATGGAAGAGGAGACAACCTCCTTCGCCAAAGCATCTGCCAACCGGTTCTGCTCCCTTGGAACATGGTGCATGATCACGTTCCACTCCCTCGACATGAGATCTTTAATACCTGCGAATAACAACCCAGTGTTAGTAGTATCACAATTCAAATTGAGCATATCAACTAGTAATTTGTCATCCGATTCAATGATAACTTGTCTAAAGCCACATTCATAAGCCGCTCGTAGCCCATTGAAAATTGCATATTCTTCAGCCATGTGGGGGTTACCATATCCAAGTGTTTTCGCATACCCCAAAAACCAAGAGCCCATGTGGTCCCTAAGGACATCTCCACATCCTGCCCTGTTGGATAAAGGAGCCACAGATCCATCGACATTCACTTTAACCCAACCTCTATCAGGAGGGGTCCACTTCTGAGTTTGATAGTCATTTGTAGTCGTAGTTAGCTGCAGAATGTCTTCAGCTTGGACATATAAGTTCCAAGACACACTGATCATGTTATAGGGGTTAGGAGGTCTAATGAAATGCTCATAAAAAATATCTTTATTCCTCCATGACCATAAGAGCCAGCAAGCAACCCCCTAAAAAAGGCCCCAATTACTAACAGACCCCATTCCCAAGTCTCTTCCCAGATTCATCTCAACCCACTCTCGCAAAGTAGGAAAAGAAATTGGAAATAAAAGAAGGATGAACCAATTTGTACCAAATATCCTTAGCATACGGGCAATCAGTCCCGAAGAACATGTCGAACATCCTCTTCTTCATACTGACAAAAGGCGCACAAAGGAGAAGCGCTGGACCAAGAGCTTCTCCAAACATTAGTAGGCAGTCTATTATAGAAAACTTTCTAAAGAAAGACTTTTATTCTCTCAGCCCCTTTCCACTCCCAGATCTGTTTGCATTGAAGGTTGTAATTCGCATCCTCGTCACTCTCGCCTTGTTCCGTAGTCGGTGTGGGACATAACGAGAACTTAGAATCTGAGTATCTGACGGTTCTACGCTTCACATGCCTGCTTTTATACACACACACATCGAACGCATACGTGTTATTAACTAACACACAGCTTCTAATTTATATTTTAAAATTAATTAGTCCACAGGATTCCGATTAGAGGTGCCAATTAATATCATAAGCGTTTGAGATTCTCTAGGTAATTGAGAGAGAAAGATCTGCAAAACGTGTCAAAGAAATTGGGAGATAATCGGAATTGCTCTAGGGCCTTCATATATTCCTAGGTACTGGTTGTTGTTGCTGCTTAGAATGAAAAGCCAATTGGTGCCTTCAGAAGTTGTGTTGTTTCTTTACCGTTTTCTGATGATTCTTCTTAATTATTCTATCCACTCTTTTCATGCATCAGTCTTACTGCATGTAGTCATATACAATGCTCCCTCCGGTCCGAAGGGATTGGAAATAACATCTCTTTGAACATCGGGAAGCAATTAAACCAGATGATTTTCAGTTAGCTCAATTATACTAGTCTAAAAATTTTATCTTCCATCATGTCCACAATATAAGTCGCTCCAAAAAAATTTGGATCCATAATATAAGTCAGTTGGAAATTTATTAATGCTTACTTCTCAATATTACCCCTCTATACTTAAATGTGATTCTATATAGTTTTCTCTTTCATTTAAAACCTTATTTGATAGGGCTAAAATTTATTTTTCCCCCCTTATATTTTAGGTGAATTGAATGCCTTAGCTACAACTTCTTATCATAGTGAAATAGATATATCTCTTGTGTGTGTAACCTAATTTTGTTAATTAGTAGAGTTAATTTGATATTGTTCTAATGCATCTTATTTGTAAATGGGAGTATTGTTGGGAATGCAGACCGGCAAAAAAATAGAATGTAGAAATGTAGCCCGAGCCCACCAATGACGGGTTGGCGGGCTTTGACATTATTTTTTAAAAAAATAAATTTTATTTTTTCTTTGTTTTTACTCAATTTTTTTATAAGATTGAGTAGTCATATGATTTTCTTTCCATTTTCATCAATAAATTTTCAATAATAACTTTTTTCAAGTTTTCTAAAAAATATAAGTATTAATGTGTTGTTATAATTTTAAATATAGTATTAAGAAAGTTGATATGAAAAAATAAAATATTTTATACTATTTTTTAATGTATTAGGTATTTTTTATCCTAAAAAATAGAATTTAATATTATTTTTTTCTTTGTAAAAATATTAAAATGAGACAAGCTATAATGTTTTTTAGGAACGTGGTAGAGAAGTACTTTTACGCAAGTCGAGGTAAATATGTGGAAGAGATTATCTCATTTTACGGAAAAATACTGTTGAACGTTCTTTTGGAGATGAAATAAGCTTTTCCAAACAAGCACATAAAATATAAAATATATTTTTTTAAAATAAAAAATAAAACAGAATGATGGGTTGGTGTGACGGCCTGGGAGAGCCCACACTCCTCAGCGGGCCAATGGACCCGTCAGACCCCAACCCTAAGTTACAATATGTAGTGATTAATCAACGAGAGGCAAACGTATGGCACAATTTCGCTGGTATAGAAATATAAGAGATTTATTGTAAAGTCCCAATAAAGGAAGTTATTTATGAAAAGGTTCCAACAGTTATCAATGGCAGCTGTTCCACTTGTTAATGGTGCTCATTGACTTATCATTGACAACCTCTTGAAACCTTTTCATAAATAACTTACTTCCTTAAGACTTACAATAAATCTTCTTAGAAGTATTATTATGGGCTAGAGCCCAAACTGCAATAGGCCCAGTAGTTTGTCCAGGTGTCTGTGTATTAAAAAAGGACCTTGTTTAAAGCAACAATTTATGGACTTAATAACATCCAATAAAGATTGTGTATATTCAGTGAGGTTTACACTGTTTATCACAAATTCCGCTGGCATAAAAGGGACAACTAATCACCAATAAGATTCACATGATATTTTGAAAAATTTCATAATAAACTACATCATTTATCTTGTTGGTTGGTTTTTCTTGTCTAAATCAAATATTATAATTTTGATGTCATTCATAGATTTTACACATTGACAAAGTAACTTCGAATTGACTTGTCCTTGACTTTGGTTACTACTCTCTTTGAGAATTAAATTTAGATAAATGCTGTGAAAAATCTTTCAGATGAAAATCAAAGTAATTAACTTTTTATCTACATTAATTTTAATAGTGAAACTGACTCTTGGTAACAATAATCAGTTATGGAGACGTATATTATGGACCAAAGTACAAGAAATAAAGGAGTTTCGTTGATCATAATCTCTGTAGTTCAAAAAGACACACACACTCTCTCTCTCTAGAAAGAGTAAAGCCTTCCTGGATCTTTAATTTATTCCTTTGCTGCAGTCATTCACTCGAGAATTTGATCCATGCAAGCTTTAGGCTCCGCTTGGATGAGATGAAAAGTTGGGAAGAAAGAAAATGGGATGAGAGAAAATGGAGAGAAGTGAAAAAGGAGAGAAAATATTATCACCCATCTTGCTTGGATGGGTGAGAGAAAACAGAGAGGAAAGAAAATGGATAAATAGTTGAATGATTAAAATATTCTTAAATAAAAATCTTTTAATAAATAGTAACAAGTAAAATATCCTAAAAATATATAAAGTATAATAGCAAATTAAATATGATATGAAAAAATTATATTAACATTAATACATGTGGTAGATACAAGTATTTTAAAATATTTATAATTCTTTTAGTATATTTAATCTCACTAAAAAAGTTAAATGGAGCTTATATTAAGAATGAGAGGTAGTACAAAGTTTAAGAAACAAGTCATATCATTGACTCATTATGAATTATCTGAGTATTTTATGATAGTTTGATATACTGATCTCTAGGAATTAATGTATGAATTTTGTAAAACTAGTCGTAACTAGCCAACGAAGTTGTTTGACCAGTTATGCAATTTTATAAGGGAGATTTATTGTAAGACCCCAATGAATGAAGTTATTTATGAAAAGGTCCTAAGAGCTGTCAATGACAGCTGCTCCATTTGTCATTAACAACCTTTTAGGACCTTTTTGTAAATAACTTCCTTTTTTAGGATTTTACAATAAATCTCCCTTTATAAAAAGTACCAGTCGAAATGTTGACAAGGAAGAGAGAATGGAATTCAACAAGCTTTGATGAATGAGAAAGCGCGTTCTGATGAGTTGTTTGTAACAGACAATAAGAAACCTTCTTCCACGAAATTACAAGCATGTTTGAGGACTTCACAACGTAACTATATGTGAGCACATATATATATATATATAAAAGCAAATATTAATATATAGCTAGGGCAGCTATTGCATAAGTTTGCGGCAAATCCGTATAACAAAAACTAAGAATAGAGATCCAGTATGGGCGTGTGTTCTCGTTACCATTCTCTGATGGTTCTTTTAATGTTTGCCTCCACTCTATTATTGTTGCTGTGCCCAAACGCTAGTGCAGGTATATATATACATGTGTCTGTCTTTAACTCTTTACTTAACATGTTAGTTACTGGCAATTAAAATGTTAATTTGAAACATAATGAGAAGTGGTCATATATATGCATGAAGGTATGACGATGAGGAAGCTGGCTGGTGATCTGCCAAGGAAAACACCTTCACCAGCTGGGTCTGTCCCTCAGATTCCAGTTAACAATTAGATCGATCGCCTCCACAGCAACAACCATCGCCTCTGCCTCCACTTCCGCCGGAGTCTAGCCAGAGATTTTCTTAGACGGTCGAGACAATTAATGAAGAGATGTCCGCATCTCTGTTTCGTTTTATTTTGATATTAGTTATATTATAGTCCAATCCTAAGTTTTCATTCTTCTGATGCTTAAAGAGCCTCTTATACAAGCATAAATGTGGAACTGATCTTGTCAAATGTGTGTTTATAGCTATTTGACATGTTTTTCATGAATTAAACAAATTATGGTGCCCGTTTATAAAACCGTGGGAAGAATACATTTTGACATAATACATTTATATTTAAGTAAATGTTGGATTCAGAGTGCATTTATTCTGTTAAAAAGAGCTTTTTACTCAGAATGTATTTTGAAAGAATGAGTTACCAAACGTTAAAGTCTGCAAGCTAACGGACCTAAAAAAGTTGTTGCCGAACACATACACACTATATATATATGTACATTACAATAAAAAGATAATGTACGTAAAGACAATCATATTTTGGACAACAACTCACATTTTACAGCAGCATATACATCAAACATCAGCATACAAGAAAGTATTTGGTGGAAATAGATAATCCAAGCATATGGTTCAAAATAAATTAAGATTATAATATACATACAATAAAATGATATAACGATATTTTTATTTGTAATTAGTGAAATAAAATATTTTAAAAGATTAATTAACAAAATTTATCTTTTAATCAGAAAAAGCTTTATTTTGCATCCAGCAGCCATCGCGCTCGCTGTTTTTATATTGACAGGACCATGCGGATAGTGTTTTAGATTAGAATCATTTTAATCATCCTCCTCCTTGGCGCAACTATATATATATATATATATAAGTCATTTTAAAATAACCCAAACAGATTAAACAAACTTGATATCTTAAAATTAATTATCTTCTTACACACACAAACGTACACATACCTGTCACTATTTAATACTGCTTTAATCACTCATCATGCATCGTTTTGAGTTAGCAAACTTCTCTTTTCACAATCAAGAGAGCGTGTTAAACCAGGAAAATTTGTTGGCCTAAAGAAAAAAAACTGGCAAATTCTCTAGAGAATTAAAGAGGAGAATTACTACTATATACGTTTTTCATGATAACCTTCTCATCCATCATTTCAAGTTCAGAATAAAACTAGCGAGCCGTGTCTACCGGTTGGATAATTAGTCAAATAAAAACAGCTAGCTGTGAAGACACTAAGTCAAGAGTGAGAGTGACGGTGAAGACGCGTTCTCACGGGTTTGTTTTTTTAAGTCGTGTGATGGGTATTATTGAGAAATCATATTCCATATAAGGGTAAAATAGGTATTGAATTTAGCTCCCCTCCAAAAGCCTTTAAATTGGGAGGAATCAAGGGGCAGGAAAATAAGCCAAAATTTTGACTCACATCCCCTCTAAAATTCTTAACCAAATGAGGGGACTGTCTCATTTTTCCTCCTCTTCCATAAACCACCTTCAAACCAAACAAAGCCATAAGGCTCACGTCCAATGAACATCTTCAATATAATAAAAGCGATGGAGGCATCTAAAACTTTATAAAGCTTGTGCCGAATTTTTGTTTCCTTCCTATTTTCTTACTTTTGATTTGCGTTACCTTGACTGCATTATTTCTTTCCCTTTCCTCATTTTAAGTGTTTGGCATCTCATATGTATATACTATAATTGTCCCTCTCAGGTCCACTTTGTTTTCTTTTCCCATCCCAAAGCCATAATGCACAAAATCATCGCATGATCATAAGATAGCCACTGCTCATAAAATGTAGGAAGTGGGCTGCTGAAACGTACCCGATAAGGTCCACAAGTAGTTAACAACCACACATCACTGCTAAGTAAGAAAAAAGTGAGGATTACCAATGGGTTTAGCCGTTTCCACTAATCCCTTTCAACAAGATTTTAATTTCTGTCAAAAAAAAATGTGTTCAATGATCGACAGTGCCTTCAACAGAACTTGTGCTGCATTTAATGTTGAAACTGCTACAAACTTTACAAATGAAAATAATTCAAGTCGTGGCATATATCATATAGTACATCTTGCCTTTAATAAGAACTAAATACATAGATAAATACTTTGAAATAATGTATTTAACGTTCTTAATCTCTACAAAAAGTTAACTGCATCTAAATATTAAAGATCGAAAGTGGTAGGAAGTTTCGGCCCACGTTGCATCTAATACCTTAAGCTAGATCAGTTCTTCTCATCCATAGACAATGGGACGGGAAAAAATCAATTAGAAATGAACCCTATTAACTCAAGTATGACAGATGATTAGGGCAGTAGCACAACAGAACAGGCCCAAAAGAGACATTTCAAAAATCCTAATTAAAGGCTTAAAGAAAAGAACTAGAGCTCTACCCCAAGGGAGTTCTTCCAGAAATTCTCACGGGCCTGATCCAAACCCAGACCCAAAAGGGGGTTTGCAAATAGTTTTCAACCAGGAATGGACTCGACTAGGTTAAAACCTCACTAATAGACGATGGCTCCATTTGGATAACCCGTTGGAAAAACGGATACAGATTCCGAGGTAGTTTATGTGAGAAGAAAAGTGTCTCGGTAAGCGCATCCGTTGTGCCAACGGGCTTACCAAACGGAGCTGATATGGGACTGGAAACCTGAACTTGGCTGCATTGAATACATACCACTCTGTAGAGCTAGGTCTTCACACATACGTGTTCTTAACTAATTATCCACAGAATCATCTAATTTACATTTTAGAATTAGTCCACAAGATTCCTATTTGTTGTGCCAATTAATAGCATTCAAAGACTCTTGATAATTGAGGGAGAAGGATCTCTAAAATGTGTCCAAAAAATTAAAAGAACCAATTTCATGCTAAGCAATTTTTTTAGTAAAAGAGTTAATCAGATTTGAATCATTCATATTTAATATAAACAGTTTATATTTGATTTTTTTTAAAATAATATTTTTTAAATTAAAAATATTTTAAAAATTAATGGTTAAGTGATTATCTTTATTTTATATTATACACCCACTAAAATAATTTTTAAACAATATAGGTTTTTCAAACTATCAAATATGAACCATTCAATTCAGATTTGATTATTTCTTCCTACTAAGCTTTATCATCTTACAGAAATTATTTTTTTAATTTCATATATTGACAACTATTTGTATACTAATACTAACTCCCTTTTTTTGATAGACTGCATACTAACTCTTTTATTAAATAAATATTGATATATTAATTTTTAAGCTGTCGTTTTTGGTAGTGTTTCGATGTATTCTTTTGCATATTCCCTCCCAAGTGCAGTGCACATAATTACTTTGCTCGTGTGAAATCTTTCTTTGAATGAGTTACACAAGGGAGAGAAATTGTGGAATTATGCTACAGTGAAATAATGCTCCAGCTCACCCTTCTCTGGAGCGGTACCTGTACTATTTATAGAGAGTATTGTACAATGGGGTAATGACATCTGTCATTACTAAACAATATTCTGGAATATATATATACACACACATTTGAATATAAATATAACATATATGTTTCAAGTGAATGTCACATATGATTTCCTTAATTATTAATACAATGTTGATCCCTTCCAAACTTTTGCCTTGCCAAGTGAAATGTTCACTACCAAAAAAATGACATTTAACAACGGAAAAATCCATCGTTAAATGACTATTTTTTATCAAAAAAAATTTCATTTAATGACGAAAAATATTAGCGACACTTATTTTAACGAAGAAAAATGACCATTTAGAGACAGGAAATTCGTCAAATGGCATTTTTTTTGTAGTGACATTCCGCTAAGATCTTTGTTTTTAAAGATACTCCATTGAAGATCTTAGAGTCTAAAGTGGATTGGGGAGGATCAATGTAAATTTTTATTTTTTTCATAGAAAATGTAGTCTAATCGAATTTAGAAGAAAGTTTTACATATTCTAATATCTAACTAAACACGCTTTCTTCTGCAATATTACACACAAATTTAAAAATAAGTTATCTGCTATGACTTGTAAATAGTATAACTTGCAATATATACAGTTTTTTTATCGGGCTAAAGTATACTTTTAATCCTTTAAATTTGCATTATATTTCACTTTAATCCTTTAAGTTTAAAAAGTGCACTTTTAGTCCCTCAAACTTAACGCCGTTAGTCTCTCTTAAAGGAAATTGCTGACTCATCAAACTTAACGCTATTATTTTAAATCTTTTTTATTTTACACAATTTAAAATATTAAATTCATTATATTATTAAATTAAAATTAAAATTTGAGTATATTTTGTCAACGTTTTATTGTACAGCCATCAATTCAATTTGACGAGTCAATAATTTCTGTTAAGAGAAACTAACGGCGTTAAGTTTGAGGGACGAAAAATACACTTTTTAAATTTAAAGCACTAAAATAAAATATAAAATAAATGTAAAGGACTAAAAGTATATTTTAATATTTTTATCAACTGCAATATATAGAGTTTGAAGTTTAAAAAGTTAAGAAGTATTTTGTCATATGTAATCTTCTGTACATTCTACGTTTGACTCAACATTAATTGAGTAGTCGGAAAAGACTTTTGTATGGAGAAATTAAAGGGATGTTATGTTAAGCGCCAGAATTTTCATTTGAATATTTACCGATGATTGAGGAGGATCGATTTGACTTGAGATATCTCTACTTGTCATGCAAATTAAGCAATCAATATATATATGAAATAAGAAAAAGAAGATTATATACATACATATATATATAGTGTGAGCACATCATATATATATATAACGTGGTTTTGTTGTGACTCGTAATGGTGGCATCTATACTAGACACGTTTTCAAATCTTCAGGGTCAAAACTAATAAAGCTAGTCTTGGTTGAGTTGATCGAAACCATACGCTACGTATATATATATGTAGACTTCCATGTCAATTACTTTTTTTTTACTTAATTATATTCAAATTGACGTTTCTGCAAATCTTCCTATTATTTCAGCTTAATTATAATAATATGCTAAGAAAAACGATATTGTTTTAATAGAAAGCCAACATTACAAATAGGATCACGTATAAGACAGACCCAACATATCGAAGTATTTTACAATATATTGTATAAAAGTTCCAAATTAATAAATATACACATGGATAATTTTTTTCGTCATCATTTGTAAGAAATGTTTAAGTTTTGATTTGTTCAAAACCTTAATAATCCATCAATTTAAACAAATTACTGAAATTAAAAACGATCAGTATATCAACCAACCGTTATTGATCTTAGTAGAAGAAGCTTTAAAGCTTTAACCACTTAAGTGTGAGTTTTTCTGTGTGAATGTAAACAAGTGAGGTTTTATGCTAGTTAAAAATGTTGGATTTATTTCACCGTTGAAATGGAATTTCCTTGTTCCTACCTTAGATCGTGAAATCTCAGTTTAGAATTTTCCAATTGGGCATAGGGGTTTATATATGAGCTGGTAAAATCAAATGTCAGCAACAAGTTTTCTCCCTATAATTCTTTAATTCCTCTCTCATTAATTCTCATTGAGGTAAGACCGTTGAATTAAACTTAGAATAAATGAGAACTCTATAAATTGGAGGCCAAAAGCGAGGCATGTAAAGTAGGAAAAAGCATTATATTAGTTGGAGATTCGATGTTTGTGGCTTCTCTGAACCGTTTTGTGATACTGCTCCTATTCATAGCCTTTGTTGCTCTTCTTCTGATGCAGTCCACTCAAGTTATGGCAGGTTTGTGTTAATATATATATTTATTTAATATATCAACGGAAGTTGAATTTAATACAAGTAATTAACCCCTTACAATATTGTGAATTAACGCCAATTCAAATCCCTAGGGGAAGACATACTTATGCTTTGTATTTGATAGTGTTTTGAACATAATTGGTATCGGTTGTATGAGTAGGCCTACACTTTAGAAAAAAATATTTATTCAACATTACCCTGCATAAAACAACATACTTGCAACGGGCGTGAGTGCATGATTAATTTGTATCTATCGATCCATCCATATATTATGTTTTTTTTTTGTGTTGAGATCGAATTTATCTCTCTGTTGAATCTTTTTTTTCTGTTGGTTGGCATTCTTGTATACATTCACACAGAAGAGGCAACACAGAAAGTAAACTGGTTAAATATGGTGTATGAAAGTGTTGGAAATCACTTCGCAGAGATGAGCAAGAGGATTAGGAAACTAGGTGCCTTGCCAAGCTCACCGCCTCCGCCGGCCGGATCTCCTCCGCTAGGTCCGGCAGCTATTTGAATAAATGATATATGTATGTCCTGAAGATGACCCAACCATTTTGGGCTGTAAACTTGTTTATGGCATGTAGAAGACACATGAACCAAGAAATATAGGGCTTTGGCCTTCAATACAAATATGAACATAGTATCTAAAGAAAATATGAACATTGTATTTTCTTCTCTTTTTCAAATAAAAAGTTCAGATGATGAACATAGTATCTAAAGAAAATATGAACGTTGTATTTTCTTCTCTTTTTCAAATAAAAAGTTCAGATGAGTTGGGTCCTGGAACTCCTCAACCAGTATGCCTTAAGACTTAAAAATTGTTTACAAAGATATTTATAAATCATTTACCAGCATCGGAATTTAAATTTACGATCGTGTGGGTTATGTTACGTTATAACTCTTTAGCAACTAAACTGCTTAATTAACATATGTTGGGAACATGGCATTTTATTTGCTCGTATTGGAAAATAACTCCATCCGTAAGAGGATGATATTTGGGAAGGTTTATGAGAAGATTTGTTAAGTGTGATTGGGAGATAACTCATGAGCATGATTTTAGCCAACAAGCATAATGACTGACTTGCTTATAATATATACTTTGAGATGAAGATCACGTCGAAACCTCTAATATTGCAGAAATATTGTTTTTAAAAACTGCTGATTGATTCACTGGCGTTTGCCTTTTTCTTGTATTATAATTAAACAGAAACTTCATCTGCTATTCCTGGCCTATAAAATTTTGACTTGCAAATAATATGAAATATCATTAGGCTAGGTCAAATTAGGCTGAGTTTTAG
This sequence comes from Vachellia pachyceras, assembly GCA_025593235.1. Taxonomy (NCBI): domain Eukaryota; kingdom Viridiplantae; phylum Streptophyta; class Magnoliopsida; order Fabales; family Fabaceae; genus Vachellia; species Vachellia pachyceras. The sequence continues at coordinate 26,690 of JANTPZ010130782.1, forward strand.
TCAAATAAACTTATGTCTTGCAAGATATATAAGCTATAAATGGGAGTGGAAAAGATAAAATGGTTTGTCAAGAGCTTCTGGCCTAACTTGTTTGAAAAAAAATCAAATTAAAACCTATTTAAAAGTCTCAATATGTAAAAAGGTCAAACCTTTTTTAAGGTAGGCCTATAAGCCTATAAACAAGCTTGTTTACATATTTAAAAAATAAAATTTTATTTATATTATATATATAAATTTATGTTATAGATAGCGTTTATTTCTTTACTCTTATATTATAATTTAAAGATATAATTATATTTGTATCCAATATATAAATTTATATAATATTTTTTATCATTTAATTTTAGATAATTTATATTGATTTATATAATTTTAGTCTGTTTTTTTACGTGAGGCCTTTTAGCTTGTTTTTTTTAGAATATATGCTTTTTAACATGCTTTAAACTACATCAGATTTGCACAGGATAGACAATAAAACAAGTCATAGTCAAGATCATGTAAAACAGATCCGACCTATTAAAGATCAAGCCTGACTTGTATCCACCTGAAGCTTGCCACCTATTTAAGACTCTTTTCTCCCCATTTGACTCAAGCTTGAGCCTACCAAAGCCCTAGTTTAACTTGAAGCCTCGTTCAAAAGCATTCGTTGGTCATCATTCTTCGTAACGTTTTAACATATTGTTAAAAACAATCAATTTCATATAAGTATAAATGAATCGCTGACATTTTCTCTGATATAATAACACATTGCTTACAAAACAAGGGTTGATATAATATTATTGGTATTTACAATGTGACTTCACTTTTAATTTTTATCACTATAATATTTAAAACATAAGTTTCGACCTTTTAAGTTTATTTTCATCTAAAAAGTTATCTCCTATATTGTAATAATAACGATTTGAACCATTTTACTTCTTAAAAATCAAAATGTATGGTCTAAAACTTCATCGACCAAAATTAAAATGAAGGTGAATTATAAAGACTAAATATTGTATTAATAAAAAAACAATCAATCAATTTCTCATCTAAATTCATAAGATTACACGTTTTTCGTCCCTGTTGGCATCCAAGTATAGGTGTCATATTATTCAGATTTCAGCCATGGAACACAAACTAAATATTATGTTATAGAACGTACAGTACCAATAGAGATAGAAGTTGAAATTCATAGCTGTGTCGTCTTCTCTTCACCGTGGCCTGATATTATTATTTGTGTTCATTGCCTGCATCATTATTCTTTTCTAACTCTCCGCCCAAGCTACAGCACTTTTGTGTTTTGTTTTTAACTTTTTCGGTTACATTCAAAGGAGTTGCATGGCTGGATTCAAGAAGGCCGAGATTAAAAGGAAAAAAAACACATGTAATATAAAAATTGTATAAATTTTAGGGATCGAGAATACATAATACCTCTGTAATACTAAAGAAGAGTTGAAAACTCATAATCATTATTAGTAATATTATTTTATTAACAAAGTCTTAGGCATGGGATTAGGTTCTGCCACAAATAAAAGGTAGGGCTCAGATAGGTTATACCCCATTTGGGTCACTAGCATGCTTAGTCCATTGACGGGTAGAACTGTTGGAATAATTCAACAATTACCCACGTATTACACTTATATGCGTAGTATTATTATTTCTTATCCTGACCTAATTAAGTGATCGACTTACGTTTAAGGAATTACATAGTCTCAATTAAGTGTCATGGATTAATATATACTGAGCTTCAATTTACTGGTCCGTATTCATTGATATCCTGAGTACTGGGTTCCCATAAATAGAGGGTTATGATCCAGGGTTAGCTAGGGTTATCATAAGTGCTGCCTTGTTTTCTCATCTGTAGACGGCTTCTTTCTTTCCTTAGTGATAACCTGGTTGATCTGCCCGTTCCAACAACCACATGGATTCAGGTATACTTTCACAATGCTTTAGATTATTCCATTGAACTTATATGCCTATTAGAACCCATCAACAACAAGACATATTAACTACATGGAATCCCTATTTCCCAGTGCGTGCCATGCCAATCTCAAGAGTCAACCCTCTTCGTTGACCGATGGATGAACCTAACGACGAGGGTAAAAGTTAAAAACTTAGGGGGAACCGTGAAATCCATAAATAAGCTCTGGCCCCACTCCTTCTGCCATTGGGCACATCTTATCTCATGCATGCATGCATGCCTTTCGTTTATGAGTGAGTGAGGAGTGAATTAAGTTTGTGTATTTGTGTGTGTGTGTGTGTGTGTGGGGTGATGTTTCTGCAGATATGAAGATGAGGAAACTGGGTGGGTTGCCATCAAGTCCACCTGTCCCCAAAGGTTCTGCCCGTTCGTCTCCAGTTCATGGCCTCTAGCCATTTATCTTTTATATTCACACACACACACACACACAGCCATTTTCATTTTCAATTAATGAAAGGTTTGGCATACTTTTCAGCTGTTTGAATGTCAAAACTGATCATTCCTATTTAGTTTATTTGGAAACGCTGGTCAAACAACATAATATTACATCTTTCTTTAATTCCTCTCTCTCTCTCTCTCTCTGTTTTTTTTTTAAATTTTGCAATGTTCCTTTTCTTTTATCTTTATTTTGGGTATATGATTGCCTCTTGTTTTACGAAAAACTGAACATATATATATATACACAAGGTGAACTTTGATCACTGAATCAACTCAAGTTGGCATGAGAAAATCCCATTCAAACAATTCAGATAAATCATTCTATTCTACATAAATTTAAACTTAATAAACAAACAAGTGTTTAACAAATAACTGCCAAGCAATTCCTACAACTAATATAAACACCAGTTCTTATGTCCTTTTATACTTATTTGACAGCGTTACACTTCTTTGTTTGAAAAAAAAAAAAACAAATTAGTTTGTACCTGATTTAAATATCAACTATTTATTATAATAAAAATTAAGTAAAATTAATTTTAATCATTTATGAATACTAAAATTATATGTTGGCAAAAAAAGAATACTAACATTATATAAAGATATGGGAAAATGACTGGTAACGAACTTGGAAAATTGGAAATGGTAAAATGGTAATTCTAATTTCAAAAATTCTAGAATGGATATTATTTATAATGAAATGAAAAAAATGATGTTGAACAATTTTTTTAAAAAACAAAAAACCTTCAACCACAGGTGGGACCACCGTTGCTGATATTGGCCAGCTGCTAGCCGCCAGCTGGAGCTCGGGCTGCCGGCCAGTGACCACTAGCTAGACCTCAGGCCGCAGTGGGGCCCACCAGAGCACCAGAAAAAATCTTACATTCAAATGGTAGGTTGGGTTTTGAAAATCTATATACTACAAAGTTAAATATACATACATTAGTGGGATTCCGTTGTAGAATTTTATTAAGTCTGAATTGAAATTTACAAATTTTGTGTTAGGTATTAGCATTCCTTATATATAAGGATGGCACCGCCACCCAGCGTTTATTTCTTCCCAATGCTTAAACATGCGTGTCAATCGGTCACTTTCACAGGCTTTTCCGTAAGACCCAATCTCAGCATATCTATCAATTCTATTTGAAAAAAAATAAAGCGCATTTATTAATGGACCCACAATTATTTATGGTAGACACTAAGAATGTTAAACGCCTCTATAGCCCCCTAAGAGCCCAATTTAGCAGCCCCAAAATAAGACCATAGACAAAGAACGTGTAAGATAGGACAGGCAATTAGAGCATTCATCCCTCTATGGGCACGAATTGTCCCAATTACTAGGCCCAAGAAGGGACATTTAGGTAGAACAAAAAGGCTTGAAAAAGAATTACAGGGCTTTACCCCCGAAGGGAGCCCAAGAGGGTGTTTGGAAATAGCTTTCCACCAGCAATAGATGGGCCTCGATTAAAACCTCACTATTTGCGGCGTTAGGGGTGAGCATTCGGTTTTCGGTAAAATTGAGAAACCAAAATTCATGTAAAATAAAAATCAAACAGAAACCAATCAAAATAATTAATCGAGCCAAAATAACCGAATTATTTCGGTTAGTAATAAAAAATATTTACTAGTTTACTAATATAAATATAATTAATGATTTCTATATATATTATAATACCTAATAATATATGTAATAATATTTAATAATTTACTGTTTACTAGATATATAAATATAATGATATTTAATAATGTACTAAATAAAAAAATATATTATATATAAAATTTGGTTTTTCGGTTAAAACCGAAATTTTTTTTATTAGCATCGAACCGAGAACTGAATTATCATAAAATAAAAAATCGAAACATTGGCCAAGTGCAAAGATGAGTTTTATTGTTGTACAAGGCTCCCTTTTGCTCATCCTTATGCGTCATTGCCCAAGTGCAAAGGTAAGTTTTATTCTCGTAACTCTCGCCCACTTAATGATCCAATGTGGGACGCAAAACGAGAACTTTGGCGTACTATATCCCTTTGTAGCTCGCCACACTTCATATGTATCTGAATCTGAAGCCTTCACATGCCTGTTCCTAGCTAGCAATGCATCTCATTTAACATCTTAAAAGTCAGCAAGATTCAGATTTGAGGCTCTAAATAGCATTTGAAATTCTCTTGGTAAGAGAGGAGGGTCTGCAAGATCTGTCACAAAAATTGGAAAATCAATGCTCTGGGTTTAGCGATTGAGGTTGTAATTCGAGGTAGTTTGATGCCTCTTCCTGTGGAGAGAATTATTGAAGAAATGAGAGAAAAGTGAAATAAGAGGAGCAGCTTACTTTGAGTGTGATCTGATTGTGTCACTTTCAACTCATTTTATGGCTCAGTCTGAAACATATACATCCTCACTGTCATACAACTCATTTTATGACTAATCCACGCCATACTATAAACAAAAAGATCAACTAGGTTTATAGAGGAACAAAGAAAGGCCTGTCACAATATTATTGTTCCTTCTTTTAACAACAGCAGATTCATTATTGCTTATATATTATATTGAAGGAGAAATTTCAACCATCCTACTATCACGTCTCTTGGATATTACAGTTCATAAATCATAACTCATATTAGAATTAAAAGAAAAATAAGGTTATACATAAAGATTAATCTCTTAAATGATAAGTCCAGAAGTAATTTATCTAAACAACTTTCCCTGATTGGTTCTTTTCCATGTTCATCATGCAAATCCTCAATCTTTAATCAGCAGTTCAGGACCATACTCTCAGGAATCTTCTTAAAAACAGAAAACGAAAGTAAGACCATCACTGTAGATTTCAAAATGTCGGCTTTAGTCCTTTTTATCATCCCAACTAAAAAAAATCTTCATGCTTTGCCCCATCTTCAATTCATTCTAATTATAATTCTCTGAATATGTTCTGTTTATCTTATGCTCTATTTGAACTCATCATTGAAAAGTTTATTCTATTATTTCACACTACGTTCCTTTTTCAAAATTCCATGGGGAGAGATTTTGAACGTGTTCGTGGTCTAAACGCTACTACCTCTTTATCAAGTTTATTCAAAGTAAGCTTCACAAGAATGATAATGCGCTTGTTTGGGAAACCATTTTTCCCAACGGTGCACGTAAGCCGAGACAAAACCATCTCGAAATCTGTAAAAACCATCTTAAAATCCATAAAAACCATCTTGAAATCCGTAAAACCATCTCAAAATTTCCAAAATGCCTCGAAATCTGTAAAATCCATTTTCCCAACGGAGTTCCCAATCAAGCACAATATCCTCGACAATAATGTATCATGATTGGAAATAGAGTAAATATACAATAATAAATATATGAAAGGAACACAGAATATAAATCCATCCGAGAGCCACACAAACAGATGCATGTGAGAAGATATTTTTAGCAATTATGGTGTTGCATAGATGCTGTTTGGCTAATATAGCAATGATGCACAGATCCTGCTTCTTGGGAAATTCTTTTAACCTTTGTCATAGAGAATATAACACATTGGCATATACTTAACCTATTGCCAAAAACATCCGCCTTCTCTTTTATCTCTCTTCAAACTGAAACTTGGAGATGTGATTCCTTCTGAAAGCAATTTCCTGCACATTTTTTTCTCTCCCTTAATTATTACTTTTTTCATTGTCCTAATGTTTATTGATTGGTTAACCTCAGCTATAAATTAATCTGTTGGTTTTACTTCTGTTGGGTATGAAATGGTTTCATGCTTATACAACTTACACAACATCATATATGCTAGAAATGGGCCAGCATACCCATGAATAGACTAGGCTTTACCAATCCTTTAATTGGTAAAAATCAGAGAGGGCACAGAAAGAAGCTGATGCACTCAACATTTTAATTGGTTTTGTGGGTTGATACTCTCTGTTTTGTTCATAATTAATGACCAGTAAGCTGTTGTTAAATGAACAACATGCTTGCCCAGAAATAATGTTGCTGCAGAAAATTCTTGGGGGAATTCTTATGAGGTTGCAAGGAATAGATTTAATTTGAAAAAAGTCCTAATAAAAAGTGTGAAGTATAAATATGTTGTTATTTCTTGTACTAGCCTTTTCATCGTATGCTCCTAAGTTGTTATTAAACTTTCAGGTAATTCCTTGGGACATCATAGTAATTCCTCTTAAATTTCTCTTGCATCTGATACTCTTAACCATTTGAAGTTCATCTATCCAAACTATTACGATAGGGAAGTTAAATGTTAAATTAAACATGAACCAGCATTAAACATCGTGATTTTCTCTTGTTTATTTACAATCTGAAGCCAATATTTGCTTAAGAGAACATCCAAACACACACACACGCATACACAGGTATTGCTACCCCAAAACATGAACAGTGAAAATGTATATCCACAACAAAATCGCTGTAAAATGAAATTAAAGAAGCAATTTTGGTACTGTGTGGTATCATTGAAAATATGTTTTGGTTCATTAATAATAATGTAGGCTGAAGAAGAAACTGATCCGGTTTAATTTAATAGCCTTCTGCTCGGTGATGGTGACTTTCCAACCACGCGCATATTACACAGAATCATCCACAACCTTCCAGTGTTGTGTGGTTAGGTTTCTTTTCAAAACTAATGGCTCCTAAATATGGAATATCAATTCACTCAAGTTACCTTACTTCTCAGTCACCAACTATGGAAAAATTAAATAAAGAGATAAAGACTAATTCGTCAGCATATATTTATTTATTTTTTTTTTGAATGGGATTGCTCCGCCCTGGTATCCCGGGTCCGATCAAGGTCCCAGACTAATCCAGGGTCGCCACCGCCTAAGGTGACTTCCCACGGGTTCGAGCCCAAGACCTGGCGGGTACGCGACGTCTTGCCTTCCCCTTGTCAACCAGTCAGACCACGCCCCCGAGGGCCGTCAGCATATATTTATTAATATACTAGTGGTAAACTAAATAATATTAATATTAAACATTAATGGTGTCGTACAATAATTTTGAACCATTTGACAGCTTCACTGTCACTTGCCTTGACCCATTCAAGAGGTCCTTCTTCAGTGGGAGTATCTGCATAATGTGGCCCCCACACACCACTTATAGTAAGTGAACGAGATAGATGTAAAATCACAACAACTTCATACGATTTGGATATATTGTGAGTTACAACTTCAGAAAATATATGAATGATATCAAAAGATATTACAGAAAATCCTACAGCAAATGGGCGACCAAAACCTCCCCTACAACATAAATAAATGACGGAACAAGATTAGGTAGAAATAATTAAATTTATTTACATGGAAAATAAAAATAAAAATTAATAGATGATTAGTTTTAGGAAAAAAAATACATTATATATGTGATAGAAAGTACAGTTTCTATATGGCATGCATGAATTTACATGAGGTACGTAAATGGACGGTTACAAGGGTGTCCTTTAGAAAATATTTTATCTCGTGAAAAGTGGTTACAAAAATGAGGTACAAGAGGGAA
>JANTPZ010130787.1:0-18905 GCA_025593235.1 Vachellia pachyceras
TAGGATGTTGATCCCCCTTTGGATTTAATTTGCTTGGAAGATGAAACAAAATGCAAATGAATCTTGAAAATACTTGGTTTGCAGTGATTATTGGGGAGGTTGAGAATTTTGTGGCTTATATCTATGCTCCAGCTGTTCTGGTTACCCCCCTTGGAGCTCTGAGCATCATTGTCAAGTAAATATGCTAGCGCTTTGTGTAATTTTAAGTGATACTTTATGGCTATGATTACATTTGTTGGGAGAATTGTCCTCCAATTGGGCCTTGGCTGGTATATGGATTAATCGGTCGATGCCCAATAGTTTGTCCAAACAACAAATAGGAAGAATAGAAATTATGACAAATTTTTTTAATACCACCAACAAATTATGCTAATTGTGGAATATTACTTTCAGGAAAAGAGCACAAGAAAAAGATGAAGATAACGAAGCATGATACATGGAGTTGGAGTGAAAGTAGGATATATGATTTTTGTTGTGTTTGCTATTATTACTCAGTAATGTTCATTTATTTTAATTATCTTTTAAAACCTGAATGAGTATCAAGTCTTGTTATTTAGATTTTTTTTTTTAATCAAGCGACCAGTAAAGTATAGGCTTGTTTGGTTAGCCCGTTTGGGCAACCAAAATCCATTCCTGCGCTTACCGAGACAAAATTCTTTTCATATATTTACCTCGGAATCTATGTCTATTCTCCCAACGGGCTATTCAAACAAGCCCTATGTTGGCCTTCATATGAGATTATACCATCTGCATGATAGCTATGTTTGGGGATTTTGATGCAGAAAAGCTGAAACAATGGAATTGGATTGTGTGCTCCTTAATAATAATAATATTGGCAAAAGATTGTATTGTGCACATTATTTTCCTTTTGATGATTGAGGTAGGAGATTTAATCCATCCATTTTTTTCACTCTTTAAGCGCGATACGAATCTTGACTAGTAAATAACCTTCCTTTTTTATTATTTGAAACATAATTGCATTAATGTGTTCTGTTTTGGATAGAGTATAATTATAAAGAATTGGAGGTAAATCCTTCCAATTGAAGTATATTATAGTGAACCACCAATATATTATAGTGAAGTATATTTATACTGGATGAAAAGGGCATATCATCCCATGGGCTGTAAATATAAACGCATTGATTGGGTTGCCTCTCAGCAGATCTTGTTTTCATCGAAATGGGGTATTGGATTTCAAGTTATCAGATGAAATTAGCTTCTAGTTATTGTTCCATAACATTAACTTTGGATATGTAGCATCTTGTTATATAGGTAATATTTTATTTTCTGACATTTAGGTCTCCATTATGCCAAAGAGTAAGATAACAGGACCCTACATAATGTCAGATACATTGATTAATGTTCCTTTTGGGTGTAAATCAAGTTTCCCTTTTCTTTGGCTTTAGAGCATGTTATTCTCTTTTGTTCTTTCCAATATCTTTACACTTCTTGTTTGCCCTTTCTGTTACTTAATTGCATCAATAGGACTTCAAATGCTTTGGAGCTTCGGGCTTGCATATCTAGACATTTGTGCTGTGAGGAGAAGGAGAGACCTGCAAAATGCAAACCTTGTAACAATAAGCCAATTTCCTTATCTTCTATCTTTTTTAGGAGGAAAAGTCTGTAAGCTTTTTTTTAGGGATAGACTAAAGTGAAATGTGATTAATCTTATCATTTATAATTTTCTAAGGTCTTATTCTTTAGCCAAACATCACTTGGAAGTAATTGAGGAGTTTGAACTTTGAAGCAAGATTTACTGATTGGATTATTGTAAACTATCATATTTATTATAAACTGATTGGATTATTGTAAATTATCATATATTTATGATGGGATTATACTGATTTGGTTATTGTAAACTATCAAATATTTATATCTTTACGAAAATAAACTGGCTTCTACTATCAGAATTTGCATGGAATTTACTTTAAAAATGTTAGTAATTCAAATATATATTTTTATTTTTTTTCCAAATTCTCCTATGGATTTTCCTGTGAATTTATTATCCGAAGATTTTCCTGCTGCGAATTTTAGCTGCAAATTTTTAACTACGGAAAAATCCGTAAGTAATTACCTGCAAATTTCAAATTCGTAGGAAAATAAATTTCTATGAATTTTAGAGCTACGAATTAAATTTTTTTCTTATGGATTTTTAGTCAAAATCTGCATGAATAAAACATTTTTTTAGTGTTAGGAGCCTTCTTTAGGTTTCTAGAACCACCATGAGACTCTAGGAAGCATGCTACTCAATTTGAGTTATGGGTTTTAAGGGATGTTCATATAGAGAGTGTTAACGTAAGCACAACATTCCACCACAATATGTTCAACATCAACAAGGTTATAAAAGCTATCGACTAGATGAAGGTGATGAGATTTACTAGAGTTATTTATTTCCATTTCTATCCTTATACCTATAATAGGTATTGGTATTTATCCGGATTTCATTTTCTCATTATCAGTTGACAAGGTCGAAGTTGATAATCTTAGCTTGATATTAGGATTGCTCAAATTTAACATTTTCTAATTTGAATCTTGTTGAGAGATGTATTATAGATAGTACATTCAATTAAAGGATATATATGTTTAAGGAAAAAACACAAATAAATTAGAAAATGCTAAAATGATTTTTCATAAAGAAAATTATTGAAATATTCATCATAATAAAATTTATTGTTCAAAGGTACTTGATATTCAATTAAATATTCAAGTGGAACGTATCTTCTGCAAATGCAACTCTTATTTAGTTGTGTGAAACATATATTTAATTATGTAAAAATGGAATTTTTTAAAGAGAATGATTGTTTATTTTTCTAGTCTCCTTTCTTTTTTTATTATCATTGGTTCAAATTGTTAATGATTCAAATTAATTTAATATTTCATATAAAATTATTATTTTACATAAGAATAAATAAAAAATTTAAATTATCAACTGTTTTATATTTTTTAAAAATATAATAATACATTTATAAAATATTAAATCAAGATCATTAAGTGTTTCTTATTTTGTTTGATTCTGTTCTAACATTCTTCATTTTATGTTCTTAGAAAAATTTTGCCGAATAATTTTTCAATAAAAATTAAGAAATATTTTAAAAATAATTGGAGGGTGAAAAAATATTTTCTAAATTTACATAATTTCCCATAATAAAAATTTAAAAATATCATATACTTTTTAGTCTTTTCTTCAGTTTTATAGAATAAAAGGTAACAAAAAATAAAATTAATTGTACAATTTTTTCCAAAAAATATTTTTAAACAAGGTTTTGTTTTTCATGAAAAAATTATTATTAAAATAAGAAATCAAACAGGTAATCGCGCTTCCAATTTCCAAGTTGTCCTATTCTCTCACTTGCTCCTTCTGGGCTTTCATCCATCATCAGCACATATCCATCTGAGCCCATTTATACCCATTGACATCTCTTACTGGATTGGTTTCAATTTCTTTTGGGCTTATAACAGATGGCAGGAAGAAATGGACAATTAAAATTAAATACGATAATTAATCTTTGTAAGCATAGGTGTCATAAATCAATTTTTCAATTAGGTAAAGGAAATATAATTACTTTACCAATAGTTGAGATCCAATTCATATTTAATGTCTGATGATATTTCAAATATGATTGTTTCCGGTAAGAGGTACTGGTGCCTCGTAAAATAAATTAATATGACAGTCAATGTAGATTGAGATTAGTGAAAGTAACTAGTCCCTCAATGTGATGAATCAATTTTTAAATCTCCACTAAAAGATTTGTCTACATTCAACATCTGATCATATTTTAAACATGATTATCTTAAGTAAAAGAATACGCTTACTTAAAAAGTATGATAAATAAAGATAAAAGGGATATGATAAAATGAGAAATAATGAAGTAGGACAAAATCTCTATATTGATTATAAAAAGGCATATAATATATTTCTTAAAAAGGTATCAAACATGATTTTATTTCTTCTTGGTGTTTATGTTAAGATCCTCTCCATTGGAAGTGGTAATACATGGGTTGAACTCGCCAACCCATAATAGATTGTGCTGTGAAAAATGGAGTCTATTTGGATCCCGATCTTTTTTACTAGCATCCACCTAACCCGCACCAGTGGCAGGTTAATGCCAACCAACTTTTTCTGAAAAAATTAAAATTAATGTATAAAAATATATAGACAATTTCTAATTATAATATAAACCTAATCAATAGTACATATTCGTTAATAATCTGATTTCTAATTTATATTTATTTTAAATTCAATCTTATAAAGTGTATTATATATGTTTAAGATGTATTATTTAAAATTTGAAGTAGATATTTTATATTCAAAGTATGGTGTAATTTTATAAATTAAATTTATGAAAAAGGATATATCATTTTAGGTATTTAAAAAAATAAAAAATTTCAAGTTTAAGTTGAAAAAATATTATGAGTAAGAAAAATATAGAAAAATTAAAAAAAATTCTGGTACTGATCATTTTTTTTTTAACCAGAGTACTGATCATATTTTAAAAATTTGAAAGTTGTCACATTTACTTGTTTGGCTCTATTAATCATTAGTTGGTATTAATTGTTAGCAATTTTCCCAGCGGGTCAAGCACAAGTCATCTTGAAAATATTTTAGATATGTCTCTAATTTCAGCAAAGCTGAAAATATTCTTACTCTTTACGTATTAATTTTTATTTATATAATTATTTCTTAACAACATATCAATCAACAAAGTCAATAAAGGATTAAATAAATATTAGCAGCACTACAAAAAAATTGACTTTCAACGGCAAGAAAATTTTTTGGTGACGACAAGTTATCGTCAAAAGACAATGACAAAAAAGTTGCCACTAAAAGTCTCTATCGGTGGTATTTTTTTATCACCACCAATACTTCTACAATTATTAAAATAATAATAATTATTCCAGTGATTGTCACATCATCAGTACCTGCACATGATGTGTCATCACATATATGCCAACTTACCTATGAGATATTTATATATGTATACATATATATATTTGTACATATAATTATACATATATACAATATATAATATTATTAGAAACTAAAAATAATTTTAATAATAATTTTAATGTATATGTTTATTATTTTATGTATTTACATTTTATTTTATATATAGCATATTATTAATTGAATAATAGTTTTTATATACTTATATTATTAATTTAATAATTTTTATTTTTAAAAAATATTATTTTAGATAAAAAATTTATATACAAATAAATATTAAATTTCTTGTGTCGCTGCTAGAAGTCTTACTGCGACTCAAAAGCGTGTCACATTTAAGTCACCACATAAAGTCATTCTTTCAGTGTGGTATGATGTTTCGATATTAACAATTAGATCAAAAATTTCATCAAGCTTTCCTAATCCTATCGTACGGCCATATCTTTCAATCATATATCTATCAATCCAGCCTGAAAATGGCAATGACAATGGGAAGAGATACTTTTAGCAATAGTAAATACTAAATATTTGTTGAAGTATTTGAAAATGTTAAACGCATTCCGTAAAATGAGATAATCTCTTTCACATATTTACCTTCATTTGTGTAAAAGTACTTTTCTACGGCCTTCCCAAACGAACACATTGACAAATAACAACACAGAGAAGTCTTATTTTACCATATGGGATCAATTATATAAATAGATCTCACTATGTCATTGTGTTATATAAACAACTAAATATTATTAACAAAAAAATAATGCTTAATAATTTCGCTTTTCTCTTGTTCAATAGCTATACATTTAGGAAAACAAACCAATTTGTAAACTTTTATTATAATAAAGGAAAGGCCAAAACTTTTGAGTATATGATCATGTTTCAATCAATAATTGGTTGTAAGTAAACATAGTACAGATGTCTGGGAATTAAGTTTGCGCAAGTCGAAACAAAATTCTCTCGCGTATTTACATCGATTTGTGTGAAATCATTCTCTCAACCGATTTGCAAACACATACAATATTAAATGAGCAAAGAAATCCTATGATGCCGTCTTATCTCACAATGTGCACGTTTAGGAACCCGTTGCAAAAGTAAATTTACACGAGACAAGATAATTATGTGAAATGAATTTTTTTTTTATTTATGTGCAACGATCCAACGTAAGGGCGTAAGGGGGTTGGTAGACACAAATGTGTTAAGGTGAGAGCGTGGTGTGGGTATGTGGGCAAGGGCATAAGGGGGTGGCAGAAGCCCACAAGGAGGGGAAAGGGGTTGGTGGTTGAGTGCTTTGAAAAATCTTTTTCTCAATGATACACGCAAGTCAAAATAAAAAGCATCTTGAAATTTATAAAAAATTTGATATCAGTAAAATTATCTCAAAATCTATAAAATCATTTTAAAATTCATAAACTCTTCCCCCAACGTATTCGAGACATCAGCTAGCCTATACAAGAATTGAAGACGTCAGCTCGGCTACGCACGAATTGAAACGCGAGACGGCGAGAGAGAGAGAGAGAGTGTGTGTGTGTTCTCTTTGCCATTTGAAAGTATATTTGGTATAATTTATTTTGTGGGGCCAGTAGGATATGGTTTGCTAAGTTGAAGATTAAATATGGTAGCTCAGTTCTAGACAGAGGTAGACCCAAGCTCATGCACGTTTTTAAAATTTAAAATTTTAATATTTATCATATTTTTTTAGAAATAATTTTGTAAATTTAAAAAAGTGAATTATGCAATGTTTAAATACTAATAATATACAAATATATATATGTATATTTTCTAATTTATTAGGTTTCTTAAAAATATCAAGAATAATAAGAAATTTGATGTTTTCAATAAATTTTCATATATCTTTGCTAATATGGAAGAATGTATATTCAAATAACTAAACTACTCTTTTATTCGAACTATATGAAATTTTAAAAATAAAAAGTAATTCATGGAAATGATAAATTTTTAAAATAATGTATTTGAAAAATTTAAATAAAGAAAATACTATAGGTAGCAAATATAGTTACGGCTGTGCATATAGCCCGTATCATGCTCTGATCTGTCCTAACCCCATACAATCTTATCTGAGCCGATAAAAAAACAACACAATGAGGATACCGGATTGACCAAATCGAATTGACTGGACAGGTCAGACCAAGTATCTATTAATTGATTAGACTACTTGATCAATTCCAATCCAACATATTTTTTAAGAAAAGAACAAGGGCCCTTGAACCATCTACTCGCTTATTCACTCCAAAATCCCATTGAACCATCAAATCTAATAGGGCAGCACAGAGATCGAGTAGACCTGGTTAAGCATTAACATGGTATTTGATCCAAAAAAAGGTTGGACTGGGTTTTTTGTTTGTGGACTGGTCCGATCTTGTTCAATCCGTTACCAGGACCAGGTTGGATTTGATCCACCTAGTTACTAGACCAATTTTGTGGTATAGTTTTTTCAAAAATACTGATAGAAAAATATGAAAAAAAAAGACAAAAGTGGTTGAAAAATAAAATAAAAAATTGGAAAGAATTAAATAATGAATAAAATTATATTAAAAATATAATGTATATGTAACAGAAAATAAATTAATATATTACTATCAGGTTGGATTGGACCATATGATTTGCTTACCATGCCAAAAGTCAAGTCCAACCTGGTGGTCGGGTCAAACTCGGTTCGGTCCAGTTTAGGGTCGGGTCATTTTTCTTGATCTTGTTCCTCTTCAGGAGAGACGTGGTCTGGGTGGATGGATTACCGAGCCTGTTGAGCAGCCCTAAAATCTAACACCTATCCTTTTTCTCTTCCTCACTCCTCATCAACTCACCTTCACACCACCCTCCTCTCTCACCTTCTATCTTCCCCACTCATCAGTCCTCATCGACTCTCTCACTTCTTTATTTTTCTTAGTGTTTTATAAATGGGATCAGCCAGATCTAACCCAATCTAGTCTAGATAAGTCTCAGGTTATGTCTTGGTCAGATCAAGCCATGGACTAAATTTTCTAAGTTGGTGCTATTTCATATGGGACATGGTGTTGGGGAAACTCAATCAAACTTTGTCTTTGCACACCCCTGAGTATAATTATAAATATGAGAAATTTAGTCTTAAATCCCAAATAAGCAAGTTATTTAAGGAATGGTCCCATGAATGAAAATATTTAATAAGAGGTCCCACTTGACAACATGAGGTCCTTGTATTGACAACATCATGCGCTGTATTGACAATACCTCATGTTGTCAATGGGACCTCTCATTAAATATTTTGATCCATGGGATCATTCCTTAAATAACTTACTTATTTGGAACCTAAGACTAAATTTCCCTATAAATATCATATATCATTTTCTTGAAAAGCCAATGTTCACCTTTAAATAATGTTTTTCCTTTAAAATAATGATATATTTTTTCTATCTAAACATGTAGAAAGGATACATACATATACACATACATTTTATGAACACACATTATAAATAAATATTTTTTACATATACATTAAACCATTTTGACATTTGACGAGACATTGAGGAAAAAAACTTTTAAGTATTCACAATTCTTTTGCAAATACTTCGAAACAAAAATAACCATTAACCTTTTAAAATATAAATACACATATGTGTGTATGTTTTTTTTGTAGGAATCATGTATCAAGTGCTTACTTACTTATTGGACATTTACTTGGAGGTGAGATTATAGAGGAATAAGTGATAACTCTCTAATTTTTAGTATATCTGAGATATGTAATATCAATTATTCAATCTTTCCACGGCCGAACCAAACAAGGATTTTCAGCAACAAATTTCGCACTTGTTGTACATCGATGGAGAACGTTTCTTCGAACGTTGTAGCTAAGCCTTCATTGTTTCCTACTTCCAATGAGGAAGATGATCTCCTGTTTCAGAGTTGCAAAAAGGTCAAGAATGTTTCTAAGCAATTGGGGACAATATCCAGACAAGAACATTGGCCAAGGTTGGGGGGCAAGCAAAGTACTTATCATGAAGGGGGTCCCTCCTTTTTAGATAAACTCAAGGGAACAAACGAAAATGAAGACATGGCTGATCATGATGATGAAGATATTCTTTCAGATGATTCCTTCTCCGATAAATCTCAAGGTGGAAGGAATGACATTTCAAGGTTTACTACTGTGGAAGATCCAAAGAGAAACTTCCCAACCTTTTCCTTCTCAGATAGCATGAAGAAAAAGCTCTATAAACCATGGAGATCAGCAGTCATCGTTAAACTTCTGGGCAAGCAGATTGGTTACAAGACTTTGGTGCAAAGATTGCAGGCCATGTGGGTTAAAAAAGGGATACTCAATGTTATAAACATTGGGCATGGCTATTTTGTTGTTAAGCTTTCAAATAAGGAGGATTTTCTTCATGCACTGACTAGGGGCCTTGGATGATTTTTGGTTACTACCTAACGGTGCAACCATGGGAGCCAAGCTTTAAAGCTCATAAGGCTACAATAAGCAAGGTAGCAGTTTGGGTCAGAATTCCAAAGCTTCCTATGGAGTACTATGATGAGGAGGCATTGTCTTGTATTGGTAATAGGATTGGCAAAACTATCAAAGTGGATATGAACACCTCTTGCCAATTGAGAGGGCATTTTGCTAGAGTTTGTGTCTTGGTGGAGCTTGATAATCAGCTCATGTCTAGCTTCACTCTGGATGGGGAAGAACATTTCTTAGAGTACAAAGGCCTTCATCTCCTATGCACAAGCTGTGGGATTTATGGCCATAGACAGGAAGGATGTCCGGTACGAAGCTCAGAGAAGCATAATAATGATGAGCCAATGGAGGAGAATGTTCAGAAGCAGCAACAAAATGAGGCTCAGGATAATGTACAAACGGAACAATGGAAGATAGTGGAAAAACGCCGTCACCGGAAATCTAAAGATAATAGTGGCGATCTTCCGGCAATGGCTAGAGTGGGGACGCATTTCAAGGTTCTAAAGGAGGAGAGCCTAGGTGTTGAGGTTGACCATGATGACGTTCTTGCAGTTTCTCTGAGAAAGCATGGAGAAGAGCAGACAAGGCGCAGCCGTTTGGAAGGCAATCAGAAAATGGCTCTTAATGAGGTGAAACGCAGTACTAAGGATAAGACAACTGAGGCTATTAAAAGGGGGCTTCTGACAAGATAAGGCAGAGGGGTGGTCAGAGAAGGGCTGAAAAACGTGTGAGGGAAGACATGAGAGCTGACAATCCCGTGCTGCTTCTAACTTTAGGTGAAAAGGTGATAGGACCCGAGAAAGAATTGCTTGCCGAGAAGAACTATGGATCAGCGATGCTCTCCAATCAGTTGGCGCCTCTACACGTATTGGACCGTAGAGTTAGAGGCCCAATGGATCTCGACCCAGGTAATGACTCAAAGCTCCGTGTTTTGGGCGATGTAGGGAAGCGTTCTGGGCCAGCTTGTGATCTGCTAGCCCAAGATGAAGACCTCCTTTCTGTTGTGCCCGAGACCCAATTTCCTGCGCAGGTTTGATTAGATGGTCTGATCCCTTCCCCTTTGCTTTAATTTTTATGGATAAAATCTTATATTGGAATATAAGAGGAGCTTGTGGAAGAGGATTATTGAGAGATTTAAGAATGGTTATGAGTGGTTCTATGCCTAGTTTTATTTTCTTATCTGAAACCAAGTTTAAGAACCTTTCTCAGCTTCCTTCCTTTAGTGCGCAGGGCTTTGACGAAGTCAGGTGCATTCCTAGTGAAGGTAGATCAGGTGGTTTAGTTGCTGCTTAGAAGTCTAGCTTTATAAATGTTAATATTATTGAGGAAAATAGGCAATTTTTCCATTGTTAGTGTTCTTTTCCTGGATTCTATAAATTTTTTATTAATGCGGTTTATACTATCCCTCACTCTAATTTAAGGCAGGTTTTGTAGGAAAGATTAAAGGATATGGCTTCATCCATCTCTTCTCCTTGGATTGTTTATGGGGATTTTAATGATATAAGATGCTCTACTGAACGTGTTGGAGGCTCTATGGCTAACTTGACCTATATGAATGCTTTTAACGACAAAATCATGGCTTGCAACCTTTCTGATTTGGGTGTCGTAGGGCCTAGATTCACTTGGAAAGGGCCTTGTCTTTCAGGTTGCTCCAGGCTTTATGAAAGACTTGATAGGGCTTTGGTTAATCCTCCTCTCTTATCTTCTTTGACTGATTGTTACCTCAAGGTGCTTCCAAGGACTGAATTTTCTGATCACAATCCTTTGGTTCTTTCCTTGGGATTGAATAGACAGAGGCGTAATGGAACTAGAACCTTTCGTTTTGAGCCTATGTGGCTCACTCATAGTAATTTTCAGACCTTTTTATCTGACAATTAGGAGGTCCATAGGGATCTTGGCACAAATTTGAATAATCTTCAATCGAACCTACCTAGTTGGAATAAAGATGTTTTTGGCTTGGTGGAAACTAGGAAAAGGAATATTTTGGCTTGCCTCAATTGTATCCAATCATCAACCTCATACCCCTATTCAAGGTTTTTATGTAAGCTTGAAAAGCATTTACAGCATGAATTAGAGGAGGTTCTTAAGCTAGAAGAAATTAAATGGTTTCAAAAATCGAGAGCAGAATGGATAGCCCATGGAGATAGGAATACGAAGTACTATCACTTGAAAACTAATTCTAGAAGAAGGAAAAACAAGATTCGGGCTCTAAAGGGTGCCAATGGAAACTGGATACACGAGGAGGAAGAGGTTAAGAATCTGGTGATACAGTACTTTCTAAACCTTTTCCAGACTGAGGAAGGAGATCATATGCTTCTTGATTGTGTCTCTAAATTCCCCTCCATTGACCATTCCATCTTATCTCAACTGGGTATCACTCCTAGCGATGAGGAAATTCGTGGTGCGATATTTGATATGGGGCCTTTTAAAGCTCCGGGTCATGACGGTTTCTCTCCAATTTTTTCCAAAAAAACTAGAGCATTGTTGGCAATGATGTTTGTAGTTTTGTTAAAGCTTTCTTTGAGGGCTATATGGATTTAGCATATGCTAACCACACGTTAATTACTCTCATTCCCAAGCGGGATAATCCTGAGAGGGTGGAGCACTTCCATCCTATCTCGTTATGCTCTGTCCATTACAAATGTATTACGAAAATCATTGCCAAGTGTTTGAAGACAATTATGATTTTGAGGGCTATATGGATTTAGCATATGCTAACCACACGTTAATTACTCTCATTCCCAAGCGGGATAATCCTGAGAGGGTGGAGCACTTCCATCCTATCTCGTTATGCTCTGTCCATTACAAATGTATTACGAAAATCATTGCCAAGTGTTTGAAGACAATTATGATTTTGAGGGCTATATGGATTTAGCATATGCTAACCACACGTTAATTACTCTCATTCCCAAGCGGGATAATCCTGAGAGGGTGGAGCACTTCCATCCTATCTCGTTATGCTCTGTCCATTACAAATGTATTACGAAAATCATTGCCAAGTGTTTGAAGACAATTATGATTTTGAGGGCTATATGGATTTAGCATATGCTAACCACACGTTAATTACTCTCATTCCCAAGCGGGATAATCCTGAGAGGGTGGAGCACTTCCATCCTATCTCGTTATGCTCTGTCCATTACAAATGTATTACGAAAATCATTGCCAAGTGTTTGAAGACAATTATGATTTTGAGGGCTATATGGATTTAGCATATGCTAACCACACGTTAATTACTCTCATTCCCAAGCGGGATAATCCTGAGAGGGTGGAGCACTTCCATCCTATCTCGTTATGCTCTGTCCATTACAAATGTATTACGAAAATCATTGCCAAGTGTTTGAAGACAATTATGAACGATCTGGTCTCCCCTTTCTAGGCGGGGTTTATCCCAGGTCGCCATATCCAAGATAACATCATTATTGGGCAGGAGATTCTTCATTCTATGAACCGATCCAGGGGAAGAAAGGGATTTATAGCAATAAAAATTGATCTTGAAAAGGCGTATGATAGGGTCAATTGGGACTTCATGAAGTTGATTTTGCAAGAAATAGGCATGTAAGAAAGTTTTATCAATCTGCTGATGAAATGCATTTCTTCTACGTCTTTTAATGTTTTATGGAATGGATCCTACTCTGAGTTCTTTTCTTCTAAGAGAGGGCTTTGCCAAGGGGACCCTATTTCTCCCTTTCTGTTTGTTTTCTATATGGACAAACTTTCCCATATCATAAATGATGCGGTTAATGCTGGTCAATGGCAGCCTTTTAATATTTCCTGTAATGGTCCTTCTATTTCTCACCTTATGTTTGCAGATGATCTTTTGCTGTTTAGGGATGCCACATAGAAACAGATTAAAGTTATGATGTCTTGCCTGGATAAATTCTGCAGGGCCTCAGGAGCAAAGGTAAGTATAGAGAAATCCTCGATTTTCTTTTCTACAAGAGTCTCTCCTATTATGAGAAGGAAAATCAAGGAGATCTCAGGCATGAATATATCTACTAAAATTGGGAAATATCTGGGGTTTCCTTTATCCAGAAAAAGGAAACCTTCGGATACTTTCCAGTTCATTGTTGATAGAGTTAAGACTAAATTATCTGCTTGGAAAGCAAACTGTCTCTCTGTTGCAGGAAGAATCACTCTCGCCAAATCAGTTCTTAGCTCTTACCCTCTCTACTCTATGCAAGTGGCCAAAATCCCGGCTTCCATTTGTAACGAAGTTGAGAGGTTGCAGTGTAACTTCATATGGGGTTCAGAGAATAGAAAGGGCTTTCATCCAGTGCGTTGGGAAATTATCACTCTCCCTAAGACGCATGGACGGCTTGGTTTCAGAAGGCTGTAGTCGATGAACCGTGCCTTTGGTGCTAAACTAGCTTGGAATCTGCTTAGGGGATCGTCTGGTTTGTGGATAGAAGTTTTACAAAACAAATACATGCTTAGAAGTGAAACTAACCTTCGTAACGCTAAGCTAGGAGATTCCACCCTTTGGTCCTTTGTTTGCCATCAGAAAAGTCTCGTTGAGAATGGGACTAAATGGAAGGTGAAGAATGAAAGTACGGTTAATTTCTTTTCTGATGTCTGGTTGATTCCGGGGAGGACAATCAAGAGTCTGTGTTCTAGGCCCCTGTCGGAACAAGAAGAAATTTCCAGGGTGGCGGATTGGGTTACTAATGTTAGATGGGATTACCGTCTAAGTGGATTGGTTAATGGTGAAGTGATAGCCAATTTAAAGAATGTGATTCCTCCGAATTCGGAGCTGGCGATGACTTTATGTCTTGGGGTTATACCGCCACGGGAGTTTTCACTACCAAAAGTGCCTATTTTTCTATTGAACCCTGTCCTCAAAACTTTTATAGTCCAGTATGCAAGCAGATTTGGAAGTGGAGAGGAGCTAAGCGAATAAGAATTTTTCTTTGGAAGATCTTCCATAACAGACTTCCTACGAATGAATGGAGGAGCAAATGGGCAAATGAGTCGTCTCTATGCCCCTTCTGCCACAAGGATGATGAGGATATTCTTCATGTGCTTCGAGATTGCCAGTATGCAAAAGAAATGTGGTTTAATTCGGTTTTACCTTCTCACTTTTCTAGCTTTTTCTCATGCTCCTTGCGTGATTGGATTGCCATGAATCTGAAAAGGGACTTGGGAATAGGATTGATTTCTAACTGGAACTTATTTTAGGGTGTTTCTTGCTGGCGGCTTTGGTCATGGAGAAATAAGGATATTTTCGATGTGGATTTTTCGAAGCCTGCTAACCCTTTTAGGGATATATTGTCTTCTTGGAAACTTTATGTTCAACATGCCGATATTTTGCAGCTGCATATGGATAATGAGACTCACCAGCTTCAATGATGGATGCCTCCAGGCAGAGGATGGATTAAGGTCAATGTTGATGGAGCCATGAATCTTTCGTCCCAAAAAGCGGGATGCGGGGGAGTCATAAGGGACCACTTGGATTCCTGGATTGTTGGTTTTGCTAAATCATTGGGTTTATGCGAACCTCATGTTGTTGAAGAATGGGCGGTGTACAGGGGCCTCCAGTTAGCTTCTAATCTTGGTTTCAAATTGATCATTATTGAATCGGATGCTAAGATATTGGTTGACATGCTTAATTTTATTTGTGTTGCTTCTAATACTGGTCTTTTGTTCTCAGAAATTAGGAAGCTCTTGCAAAGGGATTGGACTGTCATCATCAAGTACGTTCCTAGGGAGTGCAATCTTTTGGAGGATGCCTTGGCTAAGGAGGCTATCTCCTCTTCTACAACCTATCATTCATGGCCGCATCATTTGCAGGCTCTGTGCTCGAATGACTATTTGGGATCATATCCCCATTTTGTGTAATCTTCTCTTAGTTTGTCTTAGAGCTTTGTGCTCTCTTATTTATATAAAAAAATGTATATTTGAGATATATTTTTGAGATTTTTGGAGAGTTATCAATATAAATTTAAAGGATTTTGAGTTTAAAATAACAAATATATGCATTATCCTATGGATTTATGAAATCATAGTCGATAATAATGATTTAAAGCTTTTATTAATCTTTATGATTATTTTAGTTTATTTCCTTCTATTTTATCATCTTGTTATTTTTTTAGGGAATCGATGAAAAGAAAGAATCTTGGAAAATCAATAATTAAAGAATAGATTAAAAGAAAAAGGAAAAGGAAAGAAGAATGGCTACTGGAGCAACACATGTTTATATATATATATTATTGTTGGAAATTGTACCCTAGGGGCCAATTATTGTACCTCACACATTATTTATTTTAATGTATTTTCTCCATTTAATTATCATAACCTTTGTATGTTTATTATGATAATTACATCCATGGGCAAATTATGAATATTGTCCTAAATGTCCCTGGTCGGTTATCTCTGTGGGAACAAAGATAAAGTAAGACCAGTATGACTTTGATAAAATATGGAGATACGAGTCAAACTCATATGCACTTGTAAGAGTACAAGGTGCTGGACTGACCTGCTATGAGAAAGCTGCATGGATTAAGTCATTAGCTTATGTCATATTAATCACGTCACAATGCCCTTTGATCTGAGATCATCATAGATTCCTGCATGAAAGTCACTAAGCTTTGACCTAATCAAAAGTCACCTTTGATCGGGTAATGATGAAGGCTGTAATTGTGACACCTCCTATTTTCCCCCTATAATTACTTATTTGATCATTTATGAACCACTCTTGGGCCTTGGATAACTTAATTTGGCCTTTTTAGTGAACTTGAAAATTTTTCTTTTTCTTAAAAACGTTGTTACTGTTCACTAGCCCATTTTCCAGATTTCTGGCCCAACTTTGAAAAATCATAATTAATTCTAGAAAATTCAAAATTTAGTGATTCCAATTTCTAAATTTTTCTTATTAACTATAGGGGAAAAATACTCATTGGTTCCAATTCTTGCCCATTTGAATCAGTTTATTCCAAAACCGTGGCAATGTCCAAATGGTCACTGACAGTTTTTCCATTTTTTCCCTTAACTTTGGAAAATCATATCTCTTAAGGTACACATCCAAATTATGAAAAATTTATATCATTTTAAATCTTAGGATGTTTAGTATTTAAGTGAAAATTTTCAGCTCAATCGAAGCTCGTTTGCTATTTTTAATCGTCATTTGAAACAGGTCAGTTTTCAAGGCCATTGGAACCCTTTAGCTTTGAAAACCATCTCTTCATAAAATTTACCAAAAACCTCTCTTTGGCTCATAATCAATCCTTTTCTCATTCATGGTTACTTCTTGCCATTCTTTAGCTTACCTAATCCACTTTCATGCATGCCTTATCACATGTTTACTTGCTTCTTCATCTAGGGGTTTAAAGGTTACAACTTTAACCACTTGGAAAATGAATGGCAACCATCAAAATATTTACACCAAATTTCCTCAAGCAAATATATCATCTTCAACCATCAATAATCTTTTTTTTACCCTTGCTTGAGCTTCCATCTACATGGTTAGTTGTTGGATAATGAGATTTAAAGAAACCCCAATAGCAAAACTTTCTAACACAAGTTATAAAATAGCATGACAACCTTTCATAAAAGTGTGAATTAATAAAAGTGCAACATGTAACAATCAAATGCATATGGCCATAGCAAACAATAGCACATAATCACACTTCCATCATCATAAATTTCTAAATAAGTCATGCATCATTCAACATATTTCAAAAGTAATGAAGCTTAAGGTTAGAGGGTTTTGCTACCTCTTTAGCTTAACTTCCTTTTCTTTGAACCCTAAGTTCTCTTGAATAACCTTTCCAATATGCTCTTGGAGGTCTCAAATCCCTAGCAATCATGGTATAATACTCATATAAACATACAACCACCAAGGTGCCATAAAACTTGTAAAAACACAATAAAGCCCCTTTTAGTTTTTCAGGAGTCCTACAAGTTCAAGTCTTGGTTTTTATGGCCCTTTAAGCTTCTAGAATCCATCTCTTGGCTTTACCTTACACAAAACATCATTTTAAATCCAATTGAAGCATTAGAATCATCAAAATCCCACTCCTTCTATTTTTCACAGATTTTCGAAATAACCAGAAAAAGAAGGGTTCTTGGATTTTCCAACTTTTGCTTATGAATACTTGTGTATTCTTGCTTCCAAATCATGATTCAAGCACCAAAATACTCAAACACATTTTTCCTTTTCAAGACTTCAAATGGATAGCATCTCCCCATAAACTCATGGTTCCCAAAATATCAACAACAACTCCCAACAACAATAACTACAACCATCAAACACTCTTTACTACTTTAAAGAAGAGTTTGCAACCTTTCGTTTCTTTAAAAACCTCTCATTTTCCATTTTCACCTTTTGAAATCCTTGCCTCTCATCTTCAAAAAGAGAGACTCCTTCAAGAAATCAAACCATTAGAAAGGTGAAAAAGGTTGCAAGATTCAAGAAAGGATGTTGCTTGGACTTTACCTTGTGTGTGAGCTCTTTCTTCTACCTTGAGAGAGCAAAAATGGTGTCTTGGGAGCTTGAGAGAAGAGAGAAAGTTTTCAGACTTGGGAGAGAGAGAGTGTGTGATGAAATTTGAGAGGAAATGGAGAGGAAATGGTCACTTGAAAACCATCTTGAAAAATGAGTGGTTGTGGTAAATTCTTGGGGACCAAGTTTAGGAATACTTGATGGAGGTTGTGCCACATGTCCCCTTGGCATTCCTTGCTGAAAATGGCACCCTTTTACTTGCCCTCCAAGTCTGGTTGGCTGACTGGGCCTTGACCCGGTCAGTTACTTGATCCGGTGGCACACATTTCCGTAACGCAACCTTTACGCGGGTAACTACCTTTTTACTTTTCCAGAGGCTTTATCTCTCATGTGGCACCATTTCCTAGGCCTCCTTGCCTAGGTGGCATCATGTCCTAGCCCATAGCATCTCGGGGTTTCCCTCGTAACTCGTCAGGATTCCTCGATTTGCGTAAACACCGTAAAATGGGCTTTCGGCGGTCAATTTGACTTAAGGACATGAAAAAATTATATATTTTTCCCTGATTCTCAAGCTCTTTTCCGTTCCTCAAAATTCTTTCCTGATTTTCCGTAATTAAATTTCTAAGAAAATACTTTTTCAGGCTTTTCGGGCACTGTTGTTCTTCGTACAGCGAAACTGCCTGCATCAGATACCGGGTAATAATTTTATTAATTACTTTATAACCCAACTAAACTTTTCTTAGTTCGGGTCTCCAGAATTTGAAGACTCCTACTACCTCAAATAATTATTTCTCAGTTCGTCCTTAGCTCCGAAATCTCTTAATTACGAAAATGCCACTACTTATCTTACTTTCCTCATAATTACCAAAATGCCACTACCTTTACTACTTTTTCATAATTCCAACCTTACCCTTGGTTGACTTTGACATTTCTGGTCGCTTTGACATTTTGGTCAACTTTGACTTTTTGGTCAACTCTGACTTTTTGTTGACTTTTGACCGAATTACCAAAATGTCCTTATTATTTGATGACATTTCATGTCCTAGGCCTTTTTAATCATAATGACCATTTTACTCTTGTCATTT
>JANTPZ010130789.1:0-33482 GCA_025593235.1 Vachellia pachyceras
AGGATGGAAAGGATTGTATTGGCTGTGACTAGAACTGGTTCTTTATCAGGATCCGCAGTGGACACGAAAACGTCAACGCCGGGAAGGTCAGATCGTCCAGTGGGATTGGACGGGGATGGCATGTCGAATTTGTCATGAAGAGCCTGAAGGTCCGTTGATCTATTACATGGCATGAGCTTTGGGATTTGATCAAGGATCCATGAGAAGGCAAACCATACCTCACAAATTACAGACATTAGCCACAACCATATTGCATCTTCATTTGGATGCATTATTCTCCAGTGCAAGAAGAAACCCAGTACAACGAGTCGGATCAAAATGATCAACCTGAATCAACCACCTGGTTAATTTGCCAAATCCATTCACCTTAAACAAAGATTTTGATCATATATATGTAACCAATGGAGTAGTTTTAAACTAACTTCTTTATAATTCACGTAATCAATTTGATATCTTAATATATAATTAATAGAACTTCATTTATTCTCCTTAAATTATTTATCTCCGCAACTTGATACCAATATAATTCACGTAATCGATTTGATATCTGCTTGTTTCTTATTCATGGCATTCAAATTCAGGATATTGTTTGGGATCGGAGGAAGCATCTCCAATCCTAATTGTATGAGTTAGTTGTTGAGTTTTGCTTTGATCATAATTGTAATATTCCTTAATTCACTTTGAATCTCAAATTTATAAATTTTCCCAATCTATTCCTATTGGATGCATAAATTAAAGAGATTTTTAATCTACAAGGGCAGTAATTAAATAGGTTCTTTTAGGAAACCAATACCTATTATTAACATATAGCTAACTTAAATAACTTTCTTAATATTTAAAAGGTTGATGTATTTTTTTATCCATCAAATCTACCCTTATTTTAATTTTTGTCTCTCAAGTTTCAAACCATAAGTTTTATTCCTTCAAAGTTCATTCTTTTTAAAATATTGGTCCCTATAATTTAATAAAAATTTAAACCATTTTTCCTTTTGAGAGATCAAAACCCATAGCTTTAAAACTTAAAGGGATCAAAACTAAAATCAGTATAAATTTTACGAACTAAAGATTGTATGAACCCTATTTTAAAGTTATTTTAGTTATTATAATTACTAATGAGTAAATGTTAGATTATAATCACTAAAGAGATGATCGGATTAAATTATCCATGACATTCGAATTTAAGATTTTTTGGGTAATAAGTTATGTTCACTTGAACCAACTACTATTAGATTTAAGGATAAAATTAAAATCCATCTTATCTCAGGAGATTATCGGATTAGAATTGGAAAAGAACCTGTAAGGACTGATGATGGAATTTGCAATAGGCGTTTTCCGACTTAGTGGCTTCCAAGGCTTTTCAGCTAAATCCATTAGTCCGCCGCCGCGACCCTCGCCGGAGTCGTCAGCGTACATGTCGTCTTGTGGCCAATAAGCATTCCCAACGCCGTACGTTCCCTTGGTCTCGAACAACCACCTGTTGTGGTCAAATTCTCCATTTTGATTCCTTTTCATTACGGACATATTATTCGGATCCCTTTCTGACCCGTTTGGTGCTGGCAAAGATTGTAATGCTCCACTTGAATAATTCGGTGAATCATCATCATATTCCCCTAACTTGTATGGCTCCTTGCATCCAGGGCATAGACCTATCTCTTTTTGTGCATCTAAAAAGCAGTCTCTGCAAATCTTGAATCTAAATGCACCATGGATTCATACTTCATTAGTTGTTCAAGCTATTTCTTATGAATACAATAAATCATAATTTCAGTAAATTATTCATTTTTATCTTACAAGAAAGCACATCCTTCGCAATTCAATCAACTTCAACTTAGTAATCCATCAATCAATTTTTTCCATTATGTTTTTCATTTGAGGCATATCCCATTTCGCCCAATTATATATTATAGAAACCAATTCAAGAATAAATAAAGTATTTTATGGATATGAAGAAAAAGCAATTTTTGCTCTTGGTTTAACAACAACAAAAACTAAATAATAATATTTACTGGCAAAACTTTTGTGAAGCGGTAAATACATCTCAGTTTCTTTCAAATAATAAAGAAGTGAGTATAAAATTAAAAGCTAGTTTTTGTAGTAAATTCTTTTTAATATAAAAATGTTTGACTTTTGAATCCATTCCTCTACATGCAGATGCCTTCAATTTAATCTCCGTATAGTATTTTCTTCAAAATTTTTGGCTCTCAAATTCAAACTTAAAAAATGATTGAGGAGCTATAGTAAAATGCCTACACTTTAAATAACCCAGGGCAGAAATTTTTTCAAGAGATTAAAAACTGATTTCCCTAACCTTCTTCTTATGTATGTATGTATGTATGTATGTATGTATGTATGTATGTATGTATGTATAACGTACCTGCACTCACATGGAACCACGTCATTCCCTCTCTCATCCTTCATAACTTTGCCATCACAATTACGTACGGCACATGCGGACCCTTTAGCTCCGGCCATTTGAGGATGACTAACTTCAGAATCAATGACCTTGTCCATGAGATGAGCTCTGGTCACGCTGTTGAATCCACCTGTAAATAAAGAATTTGAAACGTATTGTTCTTCAGCTTTCATGGCGACCGATGTGTCCATCGGCTGATTATCCGGGGTCGGTGGAATATGAACTGTGTAATTCGTGTAATCGCCGGAGGACGTTTCTGCTGACATGTCAATGTCTTCCTTTGACAAGTTCACATATCTCCCACTCGACGTTCGCCTCGCAAACTTCACGGTTTGGCCGGCCGAGTTACGTGACAATCCTTGATTAGATGATGATCCTCCTCCTGGATTACGCAAAGCCTTCTTTGGAGGCTGATTATTTGATGACGCCATATCTTCTTTCGTCGTCTTCTTCTTCTTTTATCTTCCTTTAATTACTTTCTTCTCTGTTATATCACATTTACAATGCCAATTTATCTGAAACTGACTATCGTTTACGTGAAATCATGTAACGTCGCCTAAAGAAGACACAAGGAGGAAAAGTGGGAGAACGATCATTGCGCTAACAAATGAAGAATATGAAAACCAAAGTGAGTGATTAAAATCAAGTTAAGGATCTACGGTGAGAAAAACCAAGGCCCTATTTTTGGAGTCCTCATTCTCGGGTTTTTAGGGGTGTGTTTGTGGAGGAACTATATACTAATAACGAATATTAGTTTTTAATCCAGTTTCTTCTAATATTCTCAACAACAGAAAAATCTATCAGACGTGCATAAACACGAATTATATGGTACTCTGGATGATGCTACAGTGCTAATGTTTTAGTATACATTTTCTACGATATATGAACTAATCAAATTTCGTTTAGACGGAAAATTTCATGATAATAATATTCTTACGTGAAACACTACGGTAAAAATATTTTATATTCGGTGTACTAAAATTGATTCAATACAGTCTAGCTCGAGTGTAATGATTGGGTAGAGTAGGTGTGAAAAGCATGATTTAAAGAGCAGGTGTGAAAAGCCGGTCATTGGTTTGGCATGGACCAATGTAAACCAGTTATAACCTGTATAACCTGCTTGGTTGGGTGCGTTAAACAGGTTGTGTTTTTGGAAGCTCAAAAGCATATCAGAGAATATAGACTCGGATCTACTGAAGGAGGTTGAAGAAGAATGAGGAAAGGACTCAAAGAAAACCAGAAAAGGTAGTGTAAACTAGAGAATAAGGACCATTTTTTTCCCATAATGCTCGCCGTCGGTCACAGTGATCGAGGTTGATCGCAGAGTCGGCTGGCAACAAAAATGCCTTTGGCGTCGACAAACTGGTTCTGAAAATGAAAGATTGTCGCTGAACAGTGAGGAATAAAGACTCAAACCATTTGTTTTCCCAATTTTAAATAAAATAAACTAATAGAAAAACTGCATCAAATGCTTCGGGTTTGAAACTATATTTTTGATGTGCTAGTATTCCCTATTAAAAGTTTTGGTAGACATATTTTCTTGGAAAAGTTCTCAAAAACACCATGATTCTAAAATTCCAGATAAGGTCATGCTAATATAAAAGGGCACATTTGTCACTGAGTAGCAATATGGGATTTCAATATCTGGGGCAACCAAATTGGTCATTAGAGTGTTTTAAAAACAAAGAGAGAAGGCAAACTTACTTAACCCAAACTCCCACCATCATGCTCCCAAATATTTCCCTCCCATCTTCACCCAGTCAGGGAGAGCCAATGTGAGGATTCATCTCTCTCCCATCTTTAACAGCATCTCTAGCATTTGGTTTGTGAGATTGTTTGTCACAACTTAAAATTTAGAGGTGATCGATACAGACTACGAGAGATCTCACACTCTGTAAGCTTTGATTTCTAAACATATGCTATTTACCAAAATGTCAAATGACACACTATGCACTTTCTTTTCTCAAGATTATGGCATAAAAACATATCATGCGTTATCAACACATTAGGATTCTTGTAGAAATTTTGGTAGAGTCTTTTCTATAAAATAAACTTCCTGAAAGTTCTACAATGGTCTGAAAAATCATAACAACATTTGGAGCAATGCTCCATCACAACATATACATATTTCCCAAAATATAACAGAAGTGCATGGATTCTTTCTATATATTACATGGAGCATCTAACCTTCAAAAAGTACATATACATAAGTTTTTATATATACACCAAGTAGCAGCTACCAAAATAAATCAGTGATCTGAATAGCAACAAGGAGACTCTTTACTGATCAACGAAGAGTATAAGGTCAACTGGGCCATCTAAAATGAAAAGTAAATTTCTAATGAATAACGTCCCTCGTATATATTTGAATAAAACTTAAGAAAATGATCTAAGTGATTTAACTACGATAAATATCGTAACAACAAATCTTAATTTTGCAGGATATAATCAAATTATATTTGAAACTATAGATAATTTATCATATAATTTCAAATATGTAGTATAACAACTTGTTGGACATAATTGATTTAAAAGATTATTCTGAAATCCCATATTTTTCATAAGACTTCAATAGAACGGAATAACTGCATGGATGCATAATCCACAAGGCTAAATAACCAAGTGCAGTTCAAGGCCACAAAAACAAGTGTGAACACATAGTCCATAAGGGCACATAACCAATAAGCGTGGCTTGAGGCCATGAAACAAGCGCAGGGATAAACCTCATGAATAACAAGCGTGAGTCAATGCTCGCAAACACCAAGCCAGCTCGAAATTTACCATGGCACACCAAGGACTGACAGTACTACTGTTAGAAATCAACGTTCTATATTCAATCCTCTCAAAAACCTTCTCAAGCATGCATAAGATCAATTCATCCTTTAAGAACTAAAAGGAATTTTTGATAACAAACTTATATGGAATTATTCATAACAAATGATTCCAACATTAAAGTTTGCAAATAATATCTCAAAATCAATTTCAAGCATGAATATAGTATATATCATTTAAGTGTCATTTCTTATCACTATCTCCATACATGAAAGCACAATGATAAAATATCTTAAACAAATATAACACTTCAACTTTTGCAATAGTCAATATCTCAAAAATTCTCCTTCAATTCTATACATGAATATTCAATATGAATAGAAATTGGAGAAGAATAAATACATTAAATAAAATCCTTAAACCTTTATCTTTACAATTTCAAGGAGAAGATTAAATAATTCTGATAAACTTTCATCAATGAGATAATGCTCAACATATGATAATTAAATTAAGAATATGAAAGGTGCTAAAACGTACTTTATAAAAACAATAATGGGACGTTATTCACTCACTTACTAAACTTTCAATATATAACTCTTCTCTAGTCTTCAGCTTCTAACTTATCTTCTTCCTCTCCTAATAATAACATACAACATACTCAATC
The DNA here is from genome assembly GCA_025593235.1 of Vachellia pachyceras. Lineage (NCBI taxonomy): Eukaryota > Viridiplantae > Streptophyta > Magnoliopsida > Fabales > Fabaceae > Vachellia > Vachellia pachyceras. Next base: position 5,850 of record JANTPZ010130789.1, read on the forward strand.
CATAATATTATCTATAGGAATCACCCATAACAAAATTTAATGAGCCAACATTTAAATGAGTCGCCTTCTCTTTTAAACATTTCATCGAACACTTGATGAGCACTTAAGATTAACTTACACAATCAATACTCTCAATCATGATTTCAAGCCAACAATAATTTTCTAACATTAGTATTAAGCTTTAAACCACAAAAACCAACATCATCTGTCCAGAAATTGAAATATGGTGGAATTACTGTTCACATGAATAGTACTGTGATCTGAACTTCAATACATCCACAGAAAAATTTGCATCTAATGCTCTATATAATATAAGAAAGCCTATCTCTTGCTTATAACTTTATTTGATCAGTAAAAACTTACTTGTTCTCAATCTTGAGTCAACCCTTGTGTAATATCCCAAATTTTAGTGATTGCAAAAGAAGGTTAAACGAAGGACTGCAAGGTAATTATGAAAGAGATGAAAAAAAGCTGCCATTTTGCCAATGAATAAAATGTAAGGACATAATGGTCATTTTTAGAAATATAGGGACATAATGGTCATTTTTTGGAAAATATAGGGACAAAATAGTCATTTTGAGTAAAAAACCAAGGGCATTTTGGTAATTATGAAAAGTTCAAGGGCATTTTTGCAATTATGAAAAAGTCCAAGGGCATTTTAGTCAAAGTCTGACCAAAATATCAGAAAATTTTTTAAGGCACCATTTGATAGAGAAAAATTCACTGATCAGTAAGTGAGGTTCAGTTTAGGTTAAAATGACCTATATTTTTGTTGCAGGAATTTTTTTGTCATTTAATTTTTGGCTGTTTAAGTAAATAATTAGCCAAAAAGAGTTGTTTCAAATACCTAAAAGCCTCATATGTCTGATTTCAAAGCAAGAAAAAATATCTTAAAAATTTTAGTATTTTATAAAATTTTTTCTAAGAGAAAGAGAAACAATTTCCTTGATTGGAAGGAAAATGTCCGGAAAGCCCTTGATTAGGGTTTTCTTCAAAAATTTATTATAGACATTTTGGAAAGTCATTTGAGAAAAGAAAGAGTGTGAGAGTATCAGGAATAATTTTAAGAATTTTCGGTGATCTCAAATCAAGTTAATGACCAGAAAATCGCCTAAACGCGGTTTCAGAAGCATAAAGTAACTTTATTGAAATATAAAGTTTCCAAAAGTAAAATTTCCATAAATGTGATATGTTACTTATAAGGACCATATTATAAGACCAAAAAGAGAAGTAAAATATCTCAAACAAGCGATAGAATTTATCAGAACAAAATTACTTTATCAATGTAAGTTGTACAGGATTCAAGGACACTTGTTACCATTTCAATTTCGCACATGTGGGCAGATTTTTATTTATCTTTTGAGCCCATTAAAGTCAGCCAAGAGGTGCAAAGAAAGGAGAAAATGTTCTACCAAAATCTCAACCATTATATCACAAGTTTAATGCAAGATTGCATCTTCACTCTTGGATCATTTTAGCTTGTCATTAAAGCCACCTATTCGTTCGTAACCAGCTGCAAAGAGAGAAGAGGAGTGGCAGCCACGAAAGTACAAGAAGAGAAGAAAAATTCATAAGAAATCCAAGGTAAGTTGAGTTTTGATGCAATCTTTTGCATATTCTTGCTCCTTGGACCTTCCTCTTCACTTCTATCAGTTTAGTTTCTTGGATTATGCTTGATTTTGTCTATGGGAAAGTTAGGTTTTTGGTGAGAGAAAATGACAAAGAGTAGGATTTATGAATGAGTAGGATTTTGTATGTGGGAAAGTAATGTTTTGAGTGAAATAATCATGGGAAAATGGTTTATGAATGAGATCATGCATGTATATCAAGCTAGAAGTTAAAGATCCATTTTCCTATTTATTGAGATTTTTGTTCAGATACAGAACAGTGGGAAGGAGTTTGATTTTGATGTTTTTTATGCTTCCATTGTATTTAGAAGGCAAAATTGTGTAGGTACAAGTGAGAAAATGACTTTAGAAGTGTGACACTCCTTATTTTCCCCTTTAAGCTTAACAATAGATCACTCTTAATCCACTCTTGGGCCTTATATAACTCAAATTGACCAAATAAGTGAACTGGAAAATTTTCAAAAATGGAGTTACTATTCATTTGATCAATTTTCCAGATTTCTAACCCAACTTTGAAAAATCATAACTAACTCTAGAAAAATTAAAATTGAGTGCTTCCAATTTCTATTTGAAGCTTATAAGGTGATCTTTAGGGGGAAAATACTCACTGGTTCAGATCCTAGCCCAATTGATACAGTTAATTCCATGAAAATGTATTATTCAATTGGTAACTTATCATTTTTCCTGATTTAACTCTTAACTTTGGAAAAACATAACTCTTTGTACAAATATCCAAATATAGTGATCTTGGGCTCATTTTAAAGCCTAACATGTATACATGTTAACTGGAAAGTTTCATCTCAAACGGAGTTCTTTTACTATTTTTAATTTCCTCTCAAAACATATCGATTTCTGATGTTGTTGGAACCCTATTCTTGAAAACTTAGCTTTTCTTGAAAATTTTCCAATACCTCTTGTTGGTTAAAACTCAACCTCTTGCAATGCATGATTACTTCCTTAGCCTTCCTTAGCATTTTTAGCCCATGCTCATCAATGGATTATCATATATCCACTTACTAATCATATAGAGGTTTATAGATTAAAATACTACAAAACTTGCGAAATAAAGTTCCAACATTTCACAAAAATTTACACAAGCAAGAACATCATCTTCATTCACCAATAACTTTTTCCTTACCCTTGCTTGAGCTTACACCTACATGGTTAGTTGGGGAATAATGAGATTTATGCAAATCACAATAGCAAAACTAACTAACAAAACTTGTGAATGTGCATGTAATGCTTCTCAAAATGTATGTATGATCAAGGTACATGTGATCCGACTATGGCATAGATGATAGTATAAAACTTGTCGTTGTCAGGCCTTAGAAACAGATAAAAAACAATTGTTATTTCCAAGGATTACACTATAGGGTGCAACCCCAGGGTCATTCTCTACTGAGCCTTGTGCACCACTAGTTAGTTAGCTTGTGGTTAAGTTCGCTTTGCAAGTGAAAACCATTTTTTGATTCAAAATTGTATGGACTTAAAGCTAAATACAAAACAAAGTTTCTTTTAGGGATTTTTGGATTTTGGGAAAGCAATAAAAACATAATTGAAATGCAAAAGATGTTCGATGATGGTTTTCCTCTTGGAAATGGTTTAGGCTATCATAGTTCACAAAACATGAGGAAAAGCAGTAGTTCCGCACTAAGTTTAATAATGTAAACCCCAACAACTCGCTGAGTCAGAAATTCCATGCAATGAACTCCATCCTATGAAACCCTTTAAAAACACTTAGTGTGTGTAGAGAAGTTGCCAAGTGAAAAATTCAACTCAAAGCAATGTCGCCTCAAATATCAAGCACAACTAGGAAGATAAAAGAGAGCCACAAAGATTTCATTAAATAAGTAAAAATGCCACTTCACTCTACCAAGTCAAACATAAAGCAAAATCCATATACAAGTAATCCAAGTTTGGCTCGACCGAAACCAAGTATTTAAAGACAAATCACAAGTCCTAACTTAGAAACTATGCAATTTATAACTTAAACACAGATTAAAACTACTACTCCCCTTTTAGCACTTTGAGCTCAAGCCATCTTCATCTCTAAGAGGAAGGGAGATGCTCAGCTATTCATATCAAGCAGGTCAAGGCTCCAGATGGATGAGTGGATGTGTATGATGGTATTGGGGATGAGATGAGGTGGAGATAGGGTTTAAAGAGCAATGGAATGAGAGGAAATGGAAGAGAGTGAGTATGGAATGTGTGGCTGAGTGGGTCTGTGTATTGATGCCAACTTCTGGTCCTCTTCTTTGACTTTTACCCTAAATGGCATGTATTAACCACTTTAGGTCGGATCCAAGAAGATGGATCGGTTATTCTTTCCATTTGGAGCATGATCTGATGCTGTTACACGATATTCACCGTGGTGAATCTCTCCCGAGAGTTCTTACTCGCTTGCTTGATCATTGGTTGCGGCGAATAATGAATTATGCCGTGGTGAAATGTTCTAAAGGTGCTTCAAAAGGTCCTTTGCTAGAGTTCATAAAATGAAATAACAAACAATCTGATGTATCACTTGCTCAGGATTATAATTAAGTGCAAATATATCATTTTTCATGGCAAATGCACCAAAAAATCAAGCTAATCACAATTGACAACTTTAGTTTCCAAATTAAGCTCAAGAAGGGTCATGATTAGGCCAAAAATGCATTAAATGCTTTGGAAATTCAAGCAAAATTACTAAAGAAATAAAGCTTAATAAAATTCCCCTACACTTAAACCTTTGTACTCCTGGACAAAGCCTTTCAAAAACCTTTAAATGATCGATGCATTCAGAATCTATCCACATGAGTACAGGACTATAGAATTTAGTAAAAGCATTTGTCAAGGAATTAATAAGGATCAATGCAGAGACAATGATAAATGAATCTCTAAGAGAGTTCAATTCAGAAGACTGAATAAAAGATACTTCCTCTCAAAAGGGAGAAGTGTTTCTCTCTCAACTCACTAAGCAATGACAATTTCACTCATGGTCTGCTTAATTAACTCTCCACCATAAGCTTGTAATTATTCTACCTCTCCACCACAAGATCAATACAAAGTAAATCAAGAGGACTTTTGGGGTTAAAATGGATAATGGAGGTTAAAGATAATGAAATGGAGTTATGAAAGAAATTCTTGAATACACAGCATTATAGAAATTCTTGAATACACAGCATTATGATTTTTTTCAACAATTTTCTCTTTATTGTTCTCTTTTCTTCTTTTTTTTCATTATTATTATTATATTTTTTTTAAAGAAACAAATTAACCAAAATTATGCTTGCATATCAAGATATAGTTTTCTAGTGCTAGTTTCCAATAATGATTAGCTCAAAGAGGTGGCAACGGTTAAATTGTGTTGGGTTTGTGTTTAGAAAAATGAAGGGGTTTTAAAATGAAGGCCTCTATCATTTTCACATAATATTGGATCATAAAGCTTTCATTAAAAATCAAGACAAGTTCTAGAGAGATTAAAAATTAAGATAGACCCACACTAATAAAAGGAAATTAGGCCCAATTATCCTCACGACAAGGCTAATGTCTCAATTAGACAATCTCAAGAATTAAAAATGCAAAGAGTCAATTAGAATTGCATAAACACTGCTCCTTTGCTAATGACTAGGAAATGCAATTAACCAAAAGCTTTTATCCCTTAAAATTATGAATAAATTTCCAAATGCACTATATGTTAAAATCAAAGTATATGATGTATGCCCAGGAGTGTTAAAGGCATAAAGATAAGAGGAACATTTTATTTTGAAATTCAAAACTGTTTTTATATGTCCAGAAGATTTTGCCACAACTAACAACCAAGTTGGTCGCGGAGAACCACACCCGAGAGGGTGGTTCTGTGTACAAGTGGTTTCACCACGGCAAAACACACCCGAGAGGTGAGCTGCTTATTTAGAACGACTTACATCGCATCGAACAACCAATTTGGTGGCAGCGAAAGTGGTCTGAGAGCAAAAATGCAGTTCAAAACCTCTTATTAATCAATTTTCTTGCAAAAAATTTTAAGAAACCTAAAAATTTCCAAAGTTTAAAACAAAATGACCCAACATTTAACCTTCAAAAGTTCCAATTGCATTTTAAAATTCAAAGTAGAGCTTGGAAAACCCTAAATCCTAAATTTCCACCACACTTAATTCAAGCATTATTCTCAATGATTTAAGGGAAAGATTTAAAAACAGATAAAGCGTAGAATTCGCAAGCAATACCAGAAAATCATGCAAAAATGCAACGGGATTCAGAAATAACAAAGGAATATATATATACAGATGTAAAAAAAAGTTCAAAAAATCCATCCAGAAAACAACTGTATACAAGATCAGAAAAAAAAAGAAAATCCTATCCTAGCCCTCCATCGCTGAGTTACCCTCAGAATCTACGTCAGCAACAGGCTCCTCCTCATCAACCCCCTCTATTACTCTGCCTTCTCCAAATGGACCGGCCTCTGAATGTCCAACACCACTAAAGTCATCCTCATTCAGAGGCAACTAGAAATGAAAGCTCTCTGCAATAAGGGTATCCATCCTCCAGCGATGCCTCTGGTCCCGCTCAAGCTATTGAAGAACTGTGATCTTAAACTACTGGAAATCTAAAGTTAGCCCCTCTAGAGTAGCTGGGACTGGTGGTGCTCTGTGGACATCCGGTGCCTGAGGTGCTGGGGGCTCCTGGGCGTCAGCAACTAGATTATCAATATCAATGTATGGCTCAGGCTGAGGAACTGGAGCTCAATGGATCCGCTCATAGATGAAGGTACGGGTGGGAACGAATGGAAGATCCTCAGGTGATCAGGTACCTCCAACTCAGTGAATATGTCTGAAATGAGGTGGGGAAAGATAATGACCTTCGTGGTTTTGGAGGTGAGGATGGCATGACAAAGGTTGGAGTAGATAAGGGTGGAGATATTGAAACCAATCCATTGCATCAACATGTAGATGTAGAGGGCCTGATTTTTAGTCAAGTTCGCAAGGTGGCTTGTTGCAAACAAGGTGGATGAAGGGTTTGGTTTTAGGATGGCACTCAGAATAGCAAATGTACATCTTTGACCTACGAGGGACTTAACAACCCATTCCAGGTAAGCACAGAGTCTCAGCGATCTAATCTTTAGGGAAATCACTCATGAGGAGAGTGTAATGGTTTTGCTCACAAACGGGTAAAGAGAAGTGGTGACGTATAGTGCTTCAATTAATCGAGTGAGCTAACTTAACTCCTCGACAATCAAAGAAAAGGACGGACTCATAGCAGTAGATGGCGTAGAAGTAATGGACAAAAGCAAGGTTACCTTGTGTACGCTCACGAATTAGGCCTGTAAGGCTAGATTCAGTAATACGTTGAACAAAAGGATGGGTGGTAGGGGTCATAGGGAAGGAACACTCCTTAACCAAAGGGAACTTCTTGGTAAGCTCTAAGAGATCCTCAAAAGATATCAAGGGCATAAGATCAGGAATAGGTGGCTCTATGACATTAGGGGTCTTAGTCCTAGGCATGGTGACTGTTTAACATAAGAACAAAAAACAAGAAACAAAAGTTAAACACAAACTATCCTAAACACTAACAAAATTAGCTGGAAGCTGAAGTTGGCTGCAGCGAAAATTAAGGTTCATCAAGGCAAAATATGAAATTGGTGGTAGTGAATCCTCTTTTTCATCGCGGCGAAAATCACAGAAATTGAAACTCAGCAACAGCGACGGAAAAACAGAATAGAAAGAAAATGAAATGAAATAGAGAAAAGAAAAGTTGCGATTACTTACTCGGATTAATGGAACATTGGTGGCGCAAAGAGTGATGAGAATCGCGGCGGTGAACGGAAAATGTGAGAAAAATGGGAGAGTAGAGCAAAATGGAAGCATAATGAATAAAATGGCAGAAATGAATTTAAGAAATAAATTGGCGGGAGATGAAGAGATGCGATTTTCATTGCGGCGCAACCAAAGTTTGGTCGCAACAAACAACCTCAGAAGGTGAAAAGTGTCGATGTTAGCCGCGGTGAAAAACTAAGTTCGTCATGGCGAACACTTCCTGAGAGGAAAAACTTGGCAGCTAATGAATTTGGCCATGGCGAAAAGAGTATTTCCTCATGGCAAAATGTCACAGAGAAGAATCACATGAAAAAGAAAACAGAAATACACAAGACTACTTACCAACACCTAATCCTAGGACTTCAACCACACAGTAAGCACAATCTCAAGCATCACAAACAAGTCCTTTCAAGCATCAATCTCATGAATCTAGGCTAAACATAAAACAAGGGAGTTTTTTTATTGAATTTAAAAACAATATAAAAGAAGATGCAACTACTCTAATCCTATTGGAGAGGTTCCTCCCCCACACTTGAATCGTTCACAATGTACAAAGTAATCATCATTAGCAACAGGGAAAGGAACGACCTAAGAATTACGGTGGCTTGCGAGTCTCTTTGGTGTCCCCATGCTTATCCTTTGTCTTTCCAGACATCGCATGTGTGGGTGCCACCTGCTCTATTGAAGTCATGGTTAATGATCCTACAAAATCAAATGGAATGCCTCCCTCGGAGGTGTCATCACTGTTAATACAAGGTAAGGCATTCATTCACTTATCGATGAGCTTCACAGAGTATGTGTAGCATAGAAAGTATGCTATCAACCGATAGAATATGAGTACATGTTTCAAGTGCTTTGTAAGAACATAAGGGTGGATCAGGAGGCTCAAAAGGGTATGACAAATATTTTTCAAAATGTGATGCACATGGTAAAAGATGTGAACATGCAAGTTCAGCACATGCATCATCAACAACAACATTAATAACATTAATGCTTAGAAGAGAATAGTCCTCATATGGATGCTTCATGGCTTCATACTTATTGAAATGGATCTTATTTTCTCCTACTTCCATGGATATGCTACCCTTTTTCATGCTAATAATAGCATTAGTAGTTTTTAAGAAGGGTCTGCCCAAAATCAAAGTGGATTCACACATAGACTCATTGGACATGTCAAGCATATAGAAGTCAGCTGGAAAAACTAAGTCCTTAACCTTCACTAAGATGTCCTCTACCACCCCATTAGGATACCTAATTGTCTTATCCGCTAATTGGAGTACCACATATGTCGATTTCAAATTTTTGACTCTTAAAACTTCATAGACAGACTTAGGCATCACATTGATTGTAACCCCTAGATCTAATAATGCTCCTCCTATGGTGATTTTACATAGTGTAAGGGATTGTGAAAGATCCAGAGTATTGACATCTTACTGAAATTTGGGGTTTAAAAAGGGCTAAAACATTTGAGCTCACTTGGACCCTTTCATTTGGTCTAAACTTCCTCTTATTAGTGCAAAGGTCCTTAAGGTATATGGCATATGTAGGGATTCTTTTGACTAAATCAAGCAATGGGATATTGACCTCTACCTTACTAAACAAATTGAAAACATCCTTTTCATGTTTCTTTTTAGCTATTTTCTTACTCATTAAGTATGAATGAGGAAAAGGGAGTTCTTCGATGTTTACCTCCTTACCTTTGGTCGAGGTAGATCCATGCTTGCTTCCATTGGTAGTTGAGCTCTTAGTCCTTTGTTCTGAAGCCATTTTCTCTTCTTCATTGTGTGAAGAAAATCCTTCTCCTTTGAACAACAACGCCTCCTCTTTAGCGCTTTTGCTTCTTTTTCTTCTTGCAATGGTGTGTGGAAGGATTTCATGCTCAATGTCCTCTCCTTCTTTCTCCTCTTCTTTCTCGTCACTGAATTTTACTTGTTTCCCACTTCTCAAATTTATGGCATTTAGTCCTTTGGGATTAATAACTGTATTCGAAGGTATGGAGCTACTACTCCTTGCTTGTTGTTAACTCAAGTTGTTGGAGAGTTGAGTGACAAAGGAGTTCAAACTAATCTTTTCCAAAGAGGCATACCTTGCGTCATTCTTCAAGGAATCTTTCTGGATAAGTGAGGCAATTAAGTTAAACTGATTGGCGGTGGAAGCCTTTTCTTCCTTGAGTAACATTAGCATATTTTGCAAAAGCTTATTTGTGTATTCTTTTTATGGTATACTCAAGGCTTGTTGATTGTTTGGAATGTTGGAATAGGACGGTCCAGCTCCTCCACTTCGTTGGAATCTTGTTCTGCTGGCTTTTTCACCTCTCCAGCAGAACTTTGGTTTAGTCTTCCACCCCTCATTATAGGTATTGGAGTAAGGATCCCATTTCTGGTTGGGTCCCCCTTGATATATTGCAGAAACTTCTTCGTACAAGCTTGGATAAACACTTGAAACATGTATCACCCACCCACAAGTTTCACAACTTGGTGCAATTAAGTCTATGGATGGTGGTGGTTTACTAGCATTCAAATTCTTCAACTTAGCAGTGATTAGAGACAGTTGTGATGTTACCTTACTTTCCAATGAATCAACCTTTGATTCTAGAGTGTCCATTCTCCTACTATGTGTGCTTGATGCTCCAAGTTCATGGACCACTCTAGTGTCTCTTACATTGTATTGCTAGCTATTCAAGGCCATTTTCTTTGAGTTCCCAAGCTTGTTAAGCAGTTAGGTCAATCAATAATCCTCTAGCAGCTGCGTCTAACATTCCCTTCTCTTAACTTTTTAACCCATCATAAAAATATTGAACAAGTTTCTCATCAGGGATTTGATGGTGAGGGCATTAGGAAAGAAGGTCTTGAAATCTATTCCAATTGTCATATAATGGTTCATCAAACTCTTGGCATGCGGAATATATTTCTTTCCTCATAGATGATGTTCTGGAGGCCGGAAAATACTTCTCTAGGAAAGCTTTTCTTAAATTCCCCCATCTCTGATAGGTGTTAGCTACATACCTCCACAATACTTGATCAAGTGAGGCACCCACCGGTTTCACGCTTTGGCAAATCATCGATAGTGATTGCAGGTGGATCTAAGGATCCTCTCCTGGCAAGCCATGAAATTTAGGAAGAGAATTAATTAACAATCCTAATCTCAAAATTAACATCATAATTAGAGTAAACAGTAGTAAATGGATCATAATTCACATCAGAAGTTGTGGCTTCTCTAATTGTCCTCCTTCTATTATTTATGTTGTTCTCCCCTATCCTCTCTTCACCATTCCTTCTGTTATCACCATTTCCCAGTTGATTTACATTCACGTGTTGATTTTGGGGGTTTGGTTGATTCTCAGCCATAGTTATCTCTCTCATATAATTCTCTAAATTATCTATACTATATTCTCCTAAGCTAAAATCTACTTCCCTCACTACTTTGTTCTTCCCTTTTCTTCTCTAAGCCTTACGTGTCTCCCTCAATGTTCTCTCAATCTTAGGATTGTAAGGCTCAAGCAGAGTCTTTTTGGGCATACAAGGGAAAATCAAGAGCAAGAGAAAACAAAATCAACTGGCAACACACACTTCAAACTAAAATAAATGGAATATGTGGGTGCAAGTATATGAATAAATATGTATGAAAGGTATGTATGAATATAGAGTATGTATGTACGAAAGTGGAATGAAATGGATGAATGAAGTGTGAAAAAGAAATTTTGGCTGTGGCGAAAATCTATTTGAGTCACGACGAACAATACCCGAGGGGGTAAAACAGGTGAAAATCGATTTGTTAGCTGTGGTGAAAGTATATTTTTGTTGCTGTAAATAACACCCGAGAGGATGCTCTCGTTAAAATGCAAAGGTACGCCATGGTGAAATGTGAAATTGGTCGTGGTGTACTACACTTGAGGGGGTATTTCTCTTTAAAAACAAGTTTTAGTCGCGGCGAAAGTGCGAATCTGATGCAAAATGCAGATCAAAACTGATATCATTGTTTGTATTTTCTGGAATGCAATACTATAATATGCACAAGCCTAACCTATACTATAGACATATGCAAAATTGAAACAAGTAAGAATGCAAAACAAGCAAATAGAAGGCACAATCTAGCCTAAACTAATGGCTTATGCTCCCCTACAATGGTGCCATTTTTTGATCCAACTTTTACCCTAAATGGCATGTATTAACTGCTCTGGGTCATATCCAAGAAGATGGGTCAGTTATCCTTTCCATTTGGAGCCTGATCTGATGCTGTTACACAATATTCATCATGGCAAACCTCTCCCAAGAGTTCTTGCTCGCTTGCTTGATCTTTGGCCATGGCGAATAATGAATTGTGCCATGATGAAATTGTCTAGAGGTGCTTCCAAAGGTCTTTTGCTAGAGTTCCTAAAATGAAATAGCAAACATCTAAAGTATCACTTGCTCATGATTATAATTAAGTAAAAATATATCATTTTTCATGGAAAATGCACCCAAAATCAAGCTAATCACAATCGACAACTCTAGTTTCCAAATTAAGCTCAAGAAGGGTCATGATTGGGCTAAAATGCATTAAATGGTTTGGAAAATCAAGCAAAATTACTAAAGAAATAAGGCTCAATCAACATGTGACATGCTCAAACATTACATTATCATTCATATAGTCATAGCAATTAAAGTCACATATCATACACATAACAACAAGTTCATACATCATAGAATAATGCACCATTCACAACAAGTTCATAAGATGGTTTTGAAGAAGTTAGTAGTCTTGCTACCTTGTCTCTTTAATTCCTTTGAAACTTGTTTTCCTTCTTGTTTAATTTCCCAATGAGTTCGTTGTGTTCTTAACTTCCTAAACACCATACAATAATATACTCATAAATATTAACCACCAAAATGGCAAGAAAAATTATAAAAACGCAACATAACTTATATTGCTCTTTCAAGACTCTTAAAACAAAACTTGATCTTTTGATTTCCAATGCTTTCCAAATCCTTTTATCACTTTTAACCTACACAAATTTCCTTCTAAAGCTATTGGAAGCATCGAAATTATTAAAATCAAACTCCTCCTATTATTTTTCCCCTTGCTGCGAAAACAGAAAAATAAAAGGGTTTTGGAGTTTTCAAACTTTGTTCATATCTTTAGTTGTTTATCCTTGCTTCCAAGCCACTTTCCATATAACTCAAACACATATTCCCCTAGGACACACAAAAATTTGGGCAGCACCTACCCATAATATGGAGTTTTCCAAAATTTTTACAACAAATTACATCAAACTACTCTTTACTACTTTAAGAAGAACTTGCAACCACTTACTACTTTTAAAATCTTCTATTTTTCATTTTCATCTCTTGAAATCCTAACCTTTCATCTTTCAAAAGAGGGCTTTACTCAAGAAAAAAAACCAATAGAAAGGTAGAAGAGGTTGCAAGGAGTAGGAAAAGGTTAAGATTTGGTTGCTTAGCTTATTTCCTTGTGTTTTTGAGAGCTCTTCTTTCTCTTCTTCTTGCTTGTAATGGCGTCAACTATGAAGCTTGGGGGGAGGGAGAATGGCTGGCTAAATGGAATGGGAAGAGAAGGAAATGGTGTTTTAACAATCCCTTTATAAATGCTTGAAGGGTTGAGATTAAAACTTAATCACTAAGTTTAATCTTAATGGCTCATATTGCAACACCTTTCACACACATGCTTAAATCTCATTGGCTCTCATAAAGCAACATTAATGAGATGTACTTGGCCTTCTAGAAACTTAGTTAGGCTAATGGAATTGGTTACTATCTAGTTACTAAGTTGTAGTTACCATTTACCCCCGGTAAAAGTAACTTTTCTCAGGTAAATCCTTTTACTAATTTTCTGGAGATATTTTCTTCCTCATTTCATCTCCCATATTCCTTGCTTAGGTGGCAGCAATTCTTCTCCCGAAACACCCCTAGAACTCTATGAATTTAACAGGGTTCCTTGCTTCGAACAAAACATCGGAAAATGTGCTTCCGATACGCAATTTGACTTTAGGGCACTAAAAATTCCTAGAATTTTTACTAATATTTTAGCCCTTTTCATTCCCCAAATTGCTTCCTGGATTTTTTGTAATTAATTTTCTAAGAAAATCCTTTTTCAAGGTTTTCGGGTCTTTTTCTTCCTGATTCGGAAATCGCCTTTACCAGATATTGGATAGCAATTTTATTAATTACTATAAAATCTCATTTACATTTTCTATGTTCGGGTTTCAGACATTTAAGAACTCCTAATACCTCAAATAATCATTTTTCATCTGTCTAAACCTTCAAAATTCCATAAATAAAAATCTAAGTTGTATCTAAAAATCTGAGAGACACGGTTCTGATCCGTGAGTCCCACTTTATCTTTCCGGTCTCTTTAAATTTTTTCAGTATTTTGGTCAACATTTGACTTTTTTATTTTGACTGCTTAGTCAGTGTTGACTTCCCTTGGTCAACTTTGACTTTTTGGTCAACTTACCAAAGTTCCCTTACTTTTTCTATTGTTTTGTAGTTTTTCCATAATTACAAAAATGCCCTTGCTATTTAATGACATTTATGCCTTGGGCCTTTTTAATCAAAATGACAAGTTTACCCGTATCATTTGTACGAAATGACCATTTTGCCCTTTGGTCACTTTTACTTAATTTTCAAGACCTAATCCCAAGGTCTCTTATCCATTGGCATTTTCCTTTTCTATATTTCTTATCTATGAGCCTTAACTCATCTCATAATTATATAATTAGCCTTTAATTCAATTAGCAGAAAAATAGGGATATTAAGGGATGTAATGCATTAATAGTGGCTTGTTATGAATGCTAAATGCATTATCATGATGTGTATGAGTCTAGATTGAAAAGGGAAAGTCTCAAAGTCCAAGAGGCAAGGCACTAAACTCAAAGAAAAGCTAAGGAGTTGAGGTAGCAAGTTTGCTAACCCTTACTTTAATATGTTTATTGATTGTTATTTATTTATTTATTGTGCTATTGTACATGATCTTTATGTGCTATGAAAACATATAAAGTTGTGTTATGACATACCATGGCTATGTGCAAAGTGTTTTGAAAATGTATGTATCATGTTATGTTCACGCATGTTAGATAGGAAATAAATGATGAACATGCATGTTAAATATGTTGTAGTAATCTTTGCTATTGAGATTCTTGAAATCTCATTCTTCCAAATAATAACATCCCCAGGGCCAAGGTCATGTAAGGGTAAAAACAAGATGGTGGAAGCATGAAGAAAGTTATATGATTCACGGAAGCTATAAAAAGCTATGCATTATGTATGTTGCTTATGTCAAGTTGTATGATAATTGTATGTAAATATCAATACTATGATACATGTATGTTTTTGTATAATGAGTTAAGAGTATTGTTTGGTAAGTAAAAGTAAATATAAGCATGCAAGAAGAAGAGAGAAGCATGAAAGATGGTCTAAAAAGGGTCCAAAGCCCTTGTTAAGAATCAAATTTTGAGTAACAAGGAAAAATAGTAAATAGAATCCAAATTCTATAAAATTTTCCAGTTAAATAATAAACATTTCAAGCTTTAAAATAACCTTAAGTTTAATAAAATTGGATTTGTAGATAAAAAGTTATGATTTTCCAAATTTGAAGAAAAAATCTGAAAAATTGAAAAATGATCAAATGAACAGTGCTTCATCACATGTAAATCTGTATTAATTGGTCAAGATATTGGACAACTGAGTATTTGTCCTTGTAGGAGACTTAAGGAGCTTCAATTAGTGACTTAAACCACTTAATTATAATTTTCCTAGATTTAGTTATGACTTTTCAAATTGGCCAAAAATCTGGAATTACCAAGTGAACAGTAACTTGAACCAAAGTTTTACAATTCACTTGGTTAGTTAATTCTAAGCATTTGATGGTCATAAAGTGGTTCATAGCCAATCTCTAATATAATGTGAAGCATGCTAAGGAAGGTGTTACACCTTGAAACCCAAAATAACAAAAATAGAAGAATATGAATGTTCAGAAGACTCACCTGAATGAGAATCCTTGCTTGTATCAGCAAAAAATGCTTTACCTCAGGGAAGAATGGCACTGCCAAAGCATGCACTCTCCCTCTCTCTCACATCATGCTCTATCTAATGAAAAGATGAAGAAGAATGAAAAACAAGAATGAATGAGAGGAAAGGAGTCAAGGAAAAGGGTAAAATGGCATTTTTGCCCTCATATGCTTTTTCTCTTTACACAATAGTCCCTCTCTTTTTTTTTTCCTTCTTTTCGAATGTTACATTGTTCAAGACTGATATCCAATTCTAGAGCTTTATCATAGGAAGCCGTTGAAGCTTAGTTAGTAGATCTGGAGAAACCATTAGTACTTCAATTTTACGGTTAATGGTATAATAAGACTTGAACATTTATTATTCAAGTCATCTAGTATTTGTTACCTTAGGCTGTAAAAAACCTCTAAAAGAGCTGTTACACCATGGGTTTTCACCTCTAATATAAAGGGTATCATATGCCCTTATGTAACATCACACCTTACAACACAAGTGGGCCTATGAACATCTAGTGTACCTCTAGAGTTTCTCCATCTTTATTTTCTCTTTATGCATGCTAATAATTGCCCCCTTGTCTCCTCTTGATAATCACCCAATAATTCAATGTCCACCTCTCTACAAAACATATTGATAATCATCTAGAGGTCTTATCACATCATTTACAGGATTTATCAATGCATGATTACTTCACATGAAAAATCATTTTAATATTTACCTACTCAAGCTAACAATGAGTATAAGGGTATAATGCACGGGGCAGTTATAAATATTTTCGTTTCAAAATCTCACCTCTCTAACCACAATTTCACAATGCACTATCATTCTTATCAAGTAATTTCTCCTTTTGAAATGGTAGTTTCAATTTTTTTTTCACAAATAAGTCACAAGCATGCTTGAAGAGTGGAAAGTCGTTACAAAACTCTGTATATTGGGGTGAGTACTCCTTTTACTTAGTCTCATATTCATCATTATTCCCTCATCATGCTTCCTCACTACCCTCCCTCTTCTGTGACCGTTAGGATTTCTTTATCCAGTATTGTCGAATGTTGCTTTGTGATTGAAGATATTCATGGAATTAGGCCAAAACTGCTTAAGGAGGCTTAAAGCAATCTGTGACTTGAGGTATGGCAGAGGAAGAACTCAAGTGATGTGTTTTCTTTCTCTCCTTTTTTACTTTTCAAATCTAACATGCGTAATATATCTAATCCAACAAGTCAAATTGGTTACAACCAATTCACACTGACTCAGGTTGGGTTATTTTGGTTTGCTTCCCTACTAATTTAGTGGCTAAATTAGACTAAGCATGTGACCAATTCGTAGGTTTCCAATTTGAACCGGCTTGGCTAATCCCTTTTTGAACATTGTGAATATTATGCAAAATATTCAAAAGAGAAGCAAATAACATATGTAATAATGTTCTTTCTAAAATGACTACTTAACACCATAATCCACCATTTCTAAAATGATAACCATGTTTGTGAAAGAATTTCAGTTGTAAAAGTGTAACCAAGATAGTGAAAGTAGAAACTACCTTTAAAATATATAATCTATCATAGTTAATTTGATCTAACCAAAATTTGCAAGTATATCCATAATCATTAATGAGTTAAATTTCCCCTATGAATTATTCTCATAATAATTCATCAAATATGTTGTGGATCTATATGACATTTTAAACAATAATCCCAAGAAAGGCCTGATACTAGATTAATAGCAAACTCCACGTCTCTCTCTTTGGAGGCAGTCCACTGATCTCTTTTGGAAATACATCTAGGAACACTCCGACTACCGAAATAGCACTAAGGGACTCTTTAACTTCAATCTCAACTAAGAAGGAAGTCCCTACTGCTCCTTTTGCGGCTAATCAAGCTTAAAGGCCTCTCTGGCCCTTTTTATTCGGCTAAATAAAATCTTCGTCTTTGAGGAGAAAGGTAGTTTTGTAATTTCATGGGTATTTAATTCCAGGTTATGTTCGACATAATCCACTTACGGTGTCTGGCTTTACCGTAAACTATCTACTCTAAACTATTTCTGTAGTTTAAGCTTTGATCTTTTGGTTGCCTCCACATCTCACTTGAACCTCGTGATGATACTATCATAATAGATCCTGATCCAGATGAAGTGTATCCGGGGTTCTCTTCCCTTTCTGGATGCTCTTCTCCTACTGGGATCTCTTCCCTTGGTACCGGCATCTCTACCGGGCTTACAGGTTTTGAACAATCTGATCCAGATCATATGCCTCTCTAGCCCATCTGGATATATGCTAACCAAAACCCTCGTCCATGTAGAGTAGTGTACTCTCAGACTCCTCAGGTGTTAGCATCCAGTATGCGCTGCAGAGAAGCAATCTTATTAAACATTAGACCTTCATATCCATTATCCCTGCATATTCTGGTAGTTCTTGTGCTAGCTCCTTCTCTTTCATGTTTAGCTAGTCACATTTATTAATAAACTCATGGATACGGAACATAACTAACTAAAATACCATCATAAGAGGCAACCTTTATATACCATAAGACTTAGCATTTAATATGATCAAGCATTGCATGTTGACTACAATAACACTCCTTATTTCCCCTATAAGCTTCATAATATTTCACTATTGAACCACTTTTGGGCCTTAGATAACTAAATTAACCAAAGAAGTGAACTTGAAAATTTCATTTTCAAGTTACTATTCACTTGGTCATTTTCTAGATTTCTGGCCCAATTTTGAAAAATCATAACTAATTCTAGAAAAATCAAAATTGAGTGGTTCAAATTTCTATTTAAAGTTATGAAGTGATCCACAGGGAAAAATACTCACTAGTTCCAAAACTTGCCCAATCAATATAGTTTATTGCGTGAAAATCGCTGTTCATTTGGTAATTTTCCAGTTTTCCAGATTTTTATCTTAACTTTGGAAAATCATAACTCTTTATCTACACATCCAAATTTAACAAACTTTAGCTCATTTTAAAGATTAGAATGTGTAGTATTTAACTGGAAAGTTTCAGCTCAATCGAAGTTCGTTTACTATTTTTCATCGTCACTTGAAGACAGGACAGCGTTATTGGTCTTGTAACCCCCTTTACTTAAAACTTGTCATTTCTAAAATTTCATAAAGTTTCTTGTTATCACTCTTAAACTTCTCTTAATGCATGATGAACTCATCTAGTTCCTAGGTTCATTATCATTCATGCATCCACATTTGTTTCATTAATTATCATGTAGGAGTTTAATTTACATAACTACAATAATCCTCAACATAACTTCAAACATAATTCATAATTTTCTATAAGCAAGCTCATAATATCATGCCATCTTCAATCACCATAAACCTTGCTCTTACCCTTGCTTGTGCTTGTACCTAAAATGGTTAGTTGGGGAGGGTGAGATTTCAAGGAAATCCCAGTAGCAAATACACTAATAATACATCTACATGCATGATTATTCAATGAAATCAAGTATGCCATGTAACAAGAACAATCAATCAGATTTCCACCAAGCCAAGACAATCATTGCATAACAACCATCAAGCTTTCACACAAGTAAGGTTTCATAATTTAAATGGCCACAACACAACAAACATGGCAATCAACACATATATAATCAACGCAAAGTAGATGCCAAAGTTAGGAGTGTTGCTACCTTGTCCTCGTAATTTCCCTTGAACTTCAAGCTCTCTTGTTAATATTTTCCAATGATTTATTTGGTATTTAAACTTCCTAAGCATTGCACAAGAACATAATCATCAAGCTCAAGTCATCAACTTTGCAAGAAAACCATAAAAACGCACTAAAATCCTCTCTTGCACTTTCAAGACCTTTAACGCTTTGAAACTTGTTCTTATGATTTCAAATGCTTCCCAAATCCTTTTCTCACTTATACCCTACAAAAAATATCATTTTAAAGCCATTGGATGCATTAAAATCATCAAAATCCAACTCATTTCTTTTATTACTGTAGTTGCACAAAATTTACCAAAATAAGAGGAAATGGATTTTTGCATGATTTCTTTGCATACACATGCGTAATCTTATTTCTTCATCAATTTCTAATAATCTAATAACTTAAAAGCATCCATTCCCACATATAATTTGTTTTTTTCCAGCAGCAAAAACAAGGGTTTCTTGCCAAAATTCATTTCATCATCAAATCAACTCAAACTTTACATCAACATGTTGCAAAACATGCATAAAGTTGATTTATGGCACTTGTTACTTGTGATTCTTGCTTTTCTTGATTTCTTTCATAACCCCTCATCATCATAATAGCCAATAAAACTACTCCTTCAATAATTTAAATCGATTAGATGAGAGATTAGAGCCTCCAGATGAGTTCTATGGAAGATTTCAAGCCTAAAACACCTACTTACCTTGAGATTTTGCTTGAATCTTGCAATTTCTCTTGCTTCGTCTTCTCCACCGCCTCTCTTCTCTTCTTGGCTGACTTGAGCATGAAAAATGGACAGAAATGGGAGTGAAGAAGACTAAAATTCTGTCCCCAAAATCCATTTTCCAAAAATGCCCTTCAACCTTGTCATATTTACAACATGTGTTGGTTAAATCTTGGCCCTTGATTTTAATGGATTGATCCAATGACTCAAATTAAACCAACACATTTAACACCTTGTTGGCTCTCATTGTCTACCATTTATTGCCCGCTTAAAGGTTAAGGAAAGTGGAAAAATCTGATTCCATGTAAAAAAATGGATGGTTGTGATTTAATCTTGAAAAAATATTTCGATCTAATGGCTTGTATTCTTCCACCACTTAAACCATGTGCCTGGCTCTCATTGGTCTTCATAAAGTGACAATAATGGCTGCACATGGGGTTAAGAATCTGGTTGGGGTTTTGTTTACACTAACCAAACTGGTTACCATTCGGTTACTCCTACCGATTACAACTTTCGTCGATAAAAGTAACGTAATTCCAGTAAATCTTTTTCCACTTTTCTGGAGATGTTTTATTCCACTTTTAATCTCCATAATTAATTTACTAATATTGCGAAATATTTATCCAAAAATATCCCTGAATTTCATCCTCCAAAATAACAAGGTAATTTTATTCTGTCGAAAATCCCTGAAAAACGGATTTCTATCAGGCAATTAACTTTTAGGGCATTAAAAATTTCTATAATTTTCACTGATACTCTAGCTCTTTTCCTTTCATCAAATTGCCCTCCGAATTGTCAAAAATTAATTTCTGAATAAAATTATAGTTTCAGGATTTTCGGGCCTTTTTCCTTAAAATCGGGAAATTCACCTCAATCTTATATTGGGCAATAATTTTATTAATTATTATAAAATTCACTTCATTTTTCTATGCCCTCAACTCAACTTATTAAGGTCTCATGATACCTCAAATAATTATTTTTGGCCATTAAATCTTCAAAATTCTATAAATAAAAATCTAGGCTGATTTCAGCAATCTGTCGAATCTCTATTAATCAGTGAGTTATGCTCTATCTTTTGCACATTTGTGACTTTTTCTGATATCTTGGTCAACGGTTGATTTTTTAAATTTGACTTTGACTTTGTCAAATGACCAAAATACCCTTACATTTCTCTTCATGACCAAAATGCCCTTACTAATGACCTTTGGGTCCTTCCCAGGAGGTCACCCATCCTTACATTACTCTAGGGCGAACATGCTTAACTGTGGAGTTCACATAAAATTTCTCCCGATGAGCCAGGTCTAACTTTGGACTATCCAACCCATCAACATCAACTTTTTCTGTGCTTTCTATCTGTGGGTTCAAACTCAACTTTTGACTACTGGTTTGACCCCTTTTTATCTGATGACTATATTGCCCTTAGTCTATATACTTAATGACATTTTACGTCCTTGGCTTATATTCTTAGTAATTTCAGAGCCTTATGACTAAATTGACCAGGGTCTCTTTGGTCCATTGACATCTTTTTTTTTCTGTACTTTTATTTCTGCATTACAAATCAAATCAAATTCTAAACCTTTGCTCTGATACCAAAAAATGTAACACACCTTATTAACCCTCTTAACTTCCATTTATATTGATTTGGAACCAAAGTGAAGCCTCAAATATCTTACAAGGTCCAAAAGAATCAAAATAAAAACATTCAAATTTTCAAAGTTACTATTCATAGCTTTTTGGACCAACTTTAAAAATTCATAACTAATTCTAGAAAAATCAAAATTGAGTGGTTCAAATTTCTATTTGAAGCTTATAAGTTCCTTTATAAGTGAAAAATACTCATTGGGTCATTAGCTTGCCCAATTGATACAGTTTAATGCACAAATATGTACTATTCAATTGGTAATTTTTTCTATTTCCCCAGGTTTTTCTTGATTTTCTTCAAACTTTGGAATGTCATAACTTTTTGTACAAAACTCCAAATCCAGTGTTCTTTAGCTCGTTTTAAATCTTGTAATGTGAACTATTTTTCTGGAAAATTTCAACTCATTTGGAGTCTATTTTCTCTATTTCATGATAGGTCAAAATATGGGGTTTGACCAACTTCACATTTAACAATTAATCAAACTTGTTATTTTCTAACTTCATAATTTGACATAATAACTTTTAAGTCTCTTTTGTTCGTGATCAACCATGCAAATGAGAATTCTTAAGGCATACCTTAGCTACTTCATAGCAACCAAACATGCATGGGTTTAGGTTACATATTACATAACAATCCTTAATCAAAATAACTTCAAGTTACAACATCAAACCATCATCATAAACATATACAAATCTTGCTTCAAGCATCATTCACTTTCTCCTTACCCTTTGATGAGCTTCCACCTAAAAATGATTAGTGGGGGAAATGAGATTTTTGGAAATCCCAATAACAAAACTAGCTAACAAATTTCATAAAATGCATGACAACTTTCTATATAAATGTGGATTAATAAAAGTGCAACATGAAACACATAAATGCATATGGCCATAGCATAAACATGCACACATCCACACTTTCATCGTCATAAATTTCAAATCAAATCATGCATCATTCAAAGAATTTTCATAATAATTTATATTAGAGTTTGATGGTCTTGCTACCTTTAGCTCTTAATTCTCCTTAACTTGGATGCTCTCTTGATCACTTTGGAATTTATTCTCTTGCACCAAACTTTTGCCTACACAATTGAAAACATTATGGCCATCAAACTCAAGCCATTTCTGTGACACTCCTTAATCTTTACCTTTAGCTTCGTTAAATATCTATTTGGAAGAACATTTGGGCCTTTAGTGACTTAGAGTAACCAAAGAGTGAAAAATAAAATTTTCAAGTTTAGGGTTACTATTCACGTCACTATTCACAGATTTTTGGGCCAATTTTGAAAATTCATAACTAATTCTAGAAAAATCGAAATTGAGTGCTTCCAATTTATACTTGAAACTTGTAAGTTCCTTTATAAGGGAAAAATAATCATTGAGTCATTTACTTACCCAGATGATACAGTTTAATTCGTGAAAAATTACTGTTCATTTGGTCCTTTTTCTTTTTCCCAGGTTTTTCAGTGATTTTCTTCAATCTTTGGAACATCATAACTTTCTGTACAAAACTCCAAATCCATTGTTCTTTGGCTTTTTTTAAACCTTACAATGCCAACTATTTTTCTGTAAAATTTCAGCTCAATTGGAGTTCATTTACCCTGTTTTGAAATAGGTCAAATTTCAGGGTTTAACCAACTTCACTTTGATAAAAACCAAAGTTTTCATTTTCTAACTTCATCTTTTTGAAACCCTAACTCCTAATCCTTTTTGAACCATATTTGATCATTCATTTAGGAGTTCATGGCTATCATATATCATCCATACATGCATGGGCTCATTAGGCATATTACATTGCATACATACATTCCAAGGTTGTCCACATAATTACAACATAATCTCATGTGAATATCCATGCACAATTTCTTGCTTCATGCATCAAAACTTTCTCCTTACACTTGATGCACTTGTACCTAAAATTGTTAATGGGGGAGGGTGAGATTCGAGGAATCCCAGTAGCAAACATTACAAAAAATGCATGTAGGATGAATGCTAGTGCATGATATGCTTGCTTATACTACATAAGACTCCCTTTGTAATTCACTGCAATTCATTCATTCAATAACATTTTTCCAGCATCTTGCATCTCTTGCTCTGCCATTCAACAAACTCGATGAACCAAAATAATAGTTTTCCATTGTTCTATCATACAATTTGCAATATTATATATATATATATAATATAGCTATTGACATGCTTCGTCTTATTGGTTTGCTTGCACGTTGCAGACCACATACTGCTCTTTGGCTTCTTTGCTTTTACCCCCACAGAAGAATATAGACGGCTGCGTTTGGTTTGGCCGTTTGGCCAACGGACACTCTTACCGAGACAAAATTCCTCTCACATAAAGTACCTCGGAATCTGTGTCCGTTTTCCCAACGGCCTAGACGGCAACAATAAACATGCCCGATCCTAATGCACTGCTTATCGCACACATGGGTATATATGTATTAGGGAAATTGCAATCTGTAGAGATATAACATTTAGAATAATGTTCTAAAAATTTTATCTTATTGATGTCTAATATATGTGTGTGGATATTTTTCTTTATTCTTATTAAAATTTAGGTGCATTCCCTATATGTCTAGCCCAAGGTACAGGAAACTGGACTGGTGATTGAACCGGATAATGCAATGGGTTAAGGGTTAGTGGGTCAGTACGAGTCAAACCAGGGGTCGAACCAGTTAGGAATAAAAAATTAAAAAATAAATCTCATCACACATTGATACAATTAAACTATTCAAAATTAAAAATTCCAAAAACAAAGTTGTAAATTCCATTATTAGCAAAATAACAATTACCAAACCAATCATATATTTATAGATTATATATTATCAACATTATTTACAATTTTACAAATTCATCTTAATAATTTAAAATACATGGATAACAGAACATGTCTTCCACAATTATTTAATCTTAACATCATAATTAACATTAAAATTATTAATATATATATATATATATTCTTGATGCGTCTTGGGAAGGAATCCCTTTTCAATATTTTTTTTATGTGAAACTTCCCCCTCTCCCACGCAAGCATTTATTGCATTTGCATCAGAGGGAAACCCAATGGAGAGTCACATCAACTGGGGACCCGCATCCATTGCATTTGTAGCCATTTTTACATTTGCAATCCCTTCTTTCCCGTAGACTGGCACTAACATTTTCAGTTGCTTCAGCCTCTTTATTCTTTAGCGAGGCAGCCGCTGGAGCTAATCCAAAGAGCACAACATGATGGCAAATGGTAGGGAACGAGAAGCAAAAGCTCGAGCAAACGAGAAGCAGAAGTTGGGGTGAATGAGAAGCAATGGTTCAAGATAGGAGTTGGAGCTGGAGCTTTTTCATCTCTCCTCCTTATTCTCCTTCATCTCTTCTTCCTCCCCTCCCCACCAGCCGCCATATCCCAAACTCGGCCGGAACTGAAATTTTTTTTAAGTAACTCGATCGACCCTCCAACTCGGCGGATCGACCGAGTTACCATCGGGTTATAGCGAGTTGGTCTGAGTTGGACCGATTCGCTGTGACCCCGGTTCGATCCCCAACTCGGACCGATTTTCAGGCCGAGTCACCGGTTTCCGGCTTAACTCGGCCGATCCGGTCCGAGTTCCCATACACTAGTCTAGCCTATAACCTGGTAGCATAATTCACTTCATAAAAAAGATTAAATTTAACATTTAGGTTTTTTATATTGTTATCTTATTGAATTATATTTGACCATTGTTAGATCCAATTGAAATAATTCTCTCAAAAGCATTTTATATATTCACACGGACTTCAACTTAAAACGTGGTTGGTAAAGACATTCTAACAAGATAAATGCTTGTTGGTAAACATTTTTATTTTTTTAATATTACATCATCTTTCATTTCAAAATGTAACCGAACCTATGTTAAGTTATGAATAAACTACATAGCAAAATTATTTAATACAAACTCAAGAGCGATTTGTTCTATTTAGTGAAATTCATGAGATATTTTTCGTACTCTATTTTTTTTTTGAGGGAATGCATATATAAAAATTATGACCAAAAAAAGAGGTCAATATAATTCAGCAAAAGACAGACAATTCCATGTAATTCACTCTTATATTGTGTGTGTGTGTGTGTTTGTTTCGGTTAAAATATAAAAATTCAATTTACGTATTAAATACATATTTATGTGGTTAACTTCCATAGAATTGCATTAAATATAAAAATTTGATGGTGGGCCTTGAAGAAAAAAAACAAAAACTGGATAATCATACGTTGTTAGCACGTTATTTCACCAAACTAATTATGACATCAAAATAATTTTTATAAATTATTAGAAATTCAAGAACATATATGCATTTAAGCCCTGTTTGTTATGAGGCATTGGCACAGGCATAGCTTATTTTAACATGTTTGGTATAAGACAATAAGAAATACTTAATTTTAACTAAATAATAGGTCAACTAATGATAATTTTAACTTATGAAATGACAATAATAGTTAACACAATTACAACTAATTTTACACAAGACAATTAAGTTATCTTACATAAAAAAAAGAACAAACTTAGGTCTAGAGTTGTCTCTAAGAACTCGATTGGAATTAATCGATTTTTAGGGATCATTTTGGGATTTTTCATATTTTATTAATCCTAATATATCTTTCTCTCAAAAAATTATATTTGAAAATTTTGAATAAATAAAATAGAGGGAAGAGGCTGTAGGGAAAAAGAAATGAAACTTCCAAGGTAAATTTGCTCATGTAAGATAGAGATAAGTGGCAGAACTATATGTAGTTAAGGATAGGTAAATGCCCTCATTCAACTTTTTGGCATTTATGTAAATAATATTAAACTTTTTGTTAGCTCTCACTGATTTTTAAAATTTGAATCCACTCAAATTATCTGTACTAGCAAACCTATTGTCATTTGTTTGAAAATAAAAACATTGCCTCAACTGCTAGAAGATCCTAGCTCCACCACTATAAAAAATAACCACAAATATCTAAATGAGGAGCGTGAAAGTTGCCGTAAAAACTGGGCCTCGTTCTTTGACACACCATGACATTACCATGTAACACAAGCATGATCCCACTAAACCCTACATCCCATAAGTAAATAATATAAATTGAATTTTTAATTATTTATTCTATAAACCTTAATATGTGTGTGTGTGTGTGTGTGTGCATGCGGTAAAATTTAACAAATTTTGTTTTTTATTCATACTTAATATACATTATATCTTATGAGAATAAATTCTACACTAACAAATGAATGAAAGGGTGAAACTATATGTTTATATATAAAATTTTATGATGTGAAAAAAAAAAGAATTTCTCTCCACAGAAGGAGAAAAGTATAGGAGAATTGTTAAGATGGATGTCAACCAAGAGGGGGTAAATTGGGTGTTTCAAAAATTTCTCTTTAAAACTTAGTTAATCAAAATACCTAAATCATAAGTTAATCAAATAGAGTATGAAATTGGATTTGAGTAAGAAAGAAACAATCAGAAATCTGAGAAGATGAAGAAAAGATAATCACACAACAAATTATCCTGGTTCAACCCTCTCTGACCTACGTCCAGTCCTCAGACTCCTCTGAAATTTTCAATCCACTAGACCATCCAAGTGTAACCAGGTACTTGGAAAACCATTACAATCACAATGTCAACACATATACTTGTGAATCCCATTTCGAGTTTATCACAGTGGGTACTTGAAAAACCCCATAAATGTTTCCAGGCATTTATGAACCCACTCAAGTTTGCAATGTAGTTACTTGAGAAACCTTTGCAATCACTCCCCCGTACCACATGTAAGGTTAGACTGGGAATCACACTTCCTCATGGACTGCACTATAATAGAGACTCACATGCTCTGTTTTCTCAACTCAAACCCAGACCAATAATCTTAAGATCCCAATCTTGAGTTTCTCATGGAAATACATCGAGTTTGGATGAATCAATAAACTACTCTCTCAAAGATTGGATAAATAACATTGAAGCTCTTGGAGAAGAAAATATCAGTCCTAAAGATGTGCTCTGTTTTGTGTTCAGTGATTCCATCTTCTTCTTCTCTGTCATCTTTCTATTGGTTTGTGACACTCCTTAATCTTTACCTTTAGCTTCATTAAATATCTATTTGGAAGCACCTTTAGGCCTTTAGTGACTTAGAGTAACCAAAGAGTGAAAAATAAAATTTTCAAGTTTAAGGTTACTATTCACGT
>JANTPZ010130792.1:0-14124 GCA_025593235.1 Vachellia pachyceras
CTGATAGGATGCCAGAAAAGTAGAGAAGCAGTTAATGGAATTATTTTTATTATTTAATAGGTAGTGGGTCAGTTTTTAAGAGCATTATCATATTGTTAATTAGTGAGAGTTAGTTGTTTAGTTAGTGGGGGTGTTCATGGGTAAGTCATGTTTATGGGTCCTAGAATTTAGGGAATTAGTTGCATTTCTATTATTATAATAGCTTGGCTTACTATAATATTGTTTTATCGATGAATTGAAATCAGAATTTATATTGGGTATTGGATATCCTCCTTTACTTTAGGCTTCTTTTATCTCTCAATTGTGAGATGCTTGCAGTTGAGGGAAATTAGGAGAGACTGATGGGTTTCTAGATCTTGGGAACTCATCATTTGTTATCATCTTGGGTTTACTGTGGTGCACACTCGCTCCACTGCCCTAAATCCTTATCACATATTCCCTCTTCATTAAACCAAACCACATTCTATCCACCGAGTTAACTTATCGCTGTCACCACAATAGTCCATCGCCCATTGCTGTTTTCTCTCGCACCATCTGCTCGCTCCAACGTCGCACCTCGTGTCCCTAGTCACTCACAAAAAAAAAAAAAAAATTCAGTTCCCAACCTACCCTCGTCATCCCCTTTGCTCTGCGTTCGTCCCCTGGCTGTCCAGTGCCCATCGTCATTTTGCATCAGTTCGTGCTCGTCCCCAGATCGTGAGGCTCGCGTTAGGCCCCATCTCTTGTTCCAGCTTGTGCATCGTTCGCTAGTTGCAAAAAAAAAAAAATCCCAGTCTCGTCGACCGCCTTGCATCACACTCGTCGCTCAGCCCAGTTGCTCGCGCCCAGTTCTTCCGTCGGCCGGATCTCCCCCATCTTCGTCGCACCTCGCACGTCGTCCCCGTCTCCGTTCATCACCAGTTCGCATCAAAAGCCGCGCCGAAAGCTTCGCCCATTTCACGTCGCAGGTCGCCGAGAGCTTCGCCAGTCCGGTTCAATTCGTCTCCTTCGACTGGTTCCCGGTTCACCGCTCTCATCCCAGTTAGTCACTCGTCATCGCCCAGATCGTTCGCAGCCCGTCGCCATCCAACGCCCGTCGTTGTTTCGCTGCCCGTGCTCGTCCCTGTTCGTTTCCCCAGATCGCGTCCTCTGCCTTGTTCATGTTAGCGTGTTATAAAAAAAATAAAAAAATTCCACCTTGAGGGCAAGGTAGTTTTCAAAGGAGGGAGTAATGATAGGATGCCAGAAAAGTAGAGAAGCAGTTAATGAAATTATTTTTATTATTTAATAGGTAGTGGGTCAGTTTTTAAGAGCATTATCATATTGTTACTTAGTGGGAGTTAGTTGTTTAGTTAGTGGGGGTGTTCATGGGTGAGTCATGTTTATGGGTCCTAGAATTTAGGGAATTAGTTGCATTTCTATTATTATAAATAGCTTGACTTACTGTAATATTGTTTTATCGATGAATTGAAATCAGAATTTATATTGGGTATTGGAGATCCTCCTTTACTTTAAGCTTCTTTTATCTCTCAATTGTGAGATGCTTGCAGTTGAGGGAAATTAGGAGAGACTGATGGGTTTCTAGATCCTGGGAACTCATCACAAACCAACTTGCCTGGCTTCTCTACATTTAATCTGGCGACATGATCTTCCAACGCGATGCTTTGCAGAATCAACAGATGAAAAACTACTTCGTCTTCTCACATTATAATTCTTGTACTTTTCAAAAGAGTGTGGAGAGTTGTTGCGACCTTTCCAAGATAAGCTTCTACCAGCTACCGGTGAAGAATCTGGTTCAGAACCTGACAGCTCATTTGAATCGTGTCTTCTTCCTTTAGAGCTCATATACCTCTCTTCCCCTTTTGACGAATCATTACCAGCACCAGATTCACAAGGCATTTCCTCATCTGAGACCAAATCAAATTCCTCAGAAAAATCAGTTATTCCTTGATTCTCCAAAATAGCAAGAACATCTGCTGTTGCCTTCTCAGCCTTCTTTCTCTGAAGAGTCACCACCTTCAGCTGCTCCTCCAATTCCTTGACCTGAATGACATATTTAACAACCAATTCCAAGAGTTACAAAAGGGGTCTAGTAAAATATCAAATCAGGTTAATTCCATGAGACCCTGAACTAGCTTAGAAAAACATTACCCTTTTTGCTAATTCATCAGCTCTTTGTCTTGCACTTCTTGAGACAGATCTTTCAGCAAGCAACCTTGCTCGGAGGAATTCAATAGTCATAGCATTGGAATCCTCCATGTTGAAAATTTACCTTAGTTGTGATACGACCACCTAACTAATACTGTTCAAAAGAAAATCTGGTATCATGAACAAAACAAATAATCAAGATTAATATTAACTTAGATATCAAAATCAAAATATCTTTAATAGCAAAGGGGAAAAAACAATACAGATAAGTGCTCTACTGTATAGCTAAACATGCATTGAAAAGCAATATGACTTTTTGTGTTGCTTTCTTCACAATTCACTATCATACACTAATTAAGCTACTTGATCAATGGATCCACTTAAAGAAACTATTAAACATTCTGATGAATGCTTCCATGACATTACAAAAAGAATAAATCAGGCATGCATCTTAATTTTCCAAATCAATGGTCTTCACTTTCCTTGGATCACCTGTTATGTTGCACATTAATTTCTTCACATCATCCCCCCTATCATCACCAGCATATACATTGGAAAGCATAACCATGTAAAAGCTATTAACTGAACCAATCACAAAGAGCAGCCCATAGTTATCAAACTTAAGCCATGTACACCTTCGATGATGCTTAGCAAGCTAGAATCTGAAACACTTGACAGCAATGCATATATTGAATATTCATCTAGCTCATTGTTAGCACAACACATTGCATGTATTCGCATCGCTCCATCACAGAAACCAGACTAACCATAACCATAACAATGAATTCCACAAAACCAAATCCTGTTCAGGCAACCCCATTAAACAGTTCACTCACTCCATTAACAAGACCCAATGTTGAATAAGCTATCACTTGTACACTACAACAAAGAGAGTCCAATCCTAACCCAGAGACTACAGTCCTCTCATGAACAAGTCTCAGTCTAGATAAATCAAATCTCAAAGCATGAACATACAATACAAGCAAAAGAGAAATTAGAAGGTCCCGTGTCAGTTGTGAGTATTTTACTAAGAAGAGCAAATGCCTTGACAAATATCTGGGCTTGAGTGTAAGCTCAATTAAAAGAACTGTAAAGGTAGACGCTTTGAGTGGAAGTTTTGCCAAATGCATGATGGGCATAGTTCACATTGTCATTAGCTGCTTACAGCCTAATAATTTGAGTTGTGGAAATGAGCTTCCTATGATATTGAGGTTCAGATCGGAATAAAGAATGAAACAACGATCCTGGATATATAGTCACTAAAAGAGACCAACAATAAGTTTATGAACAAGATGATTTTATTTTATTGTTTGTACAAAGAATCGGTCTCATTTCAATAGAAAAATCACCATATTCAGTCAGTCATCAAGAATTCATTCCATAGTTTAGTAGTTTAATAGTTTCCACAATGCTATTTCTCCACTTGCCGACAATCCCCGAGCCTCATTCACTGAGTTATTTAAGGAATTATAGGTTAATACTCTGGTAGATTCCTTACAAAACAGCAGAGAGAAGCAAACATTTAAAAAAAAACAAAGGAAGCCTGAAAAACAAATGTCGTTCAGAGTAATAAAAGGCATCATTCACCAACCACATTAGTGAAACCACTAAACGTCTCTATGTTCCTTTTTGGTTTCTTTCTTTATGTCCATCACAAACAGAAAAATAAAGGAAACAAATCATACAGTAGTCCTCAAATCTGGAATTGCTTGTCAAAAGTGAGATCCAACCTGGATAATTAGGATGCATGAATTCATAAATTTATCTAGTGATTTGGGCAATTGGTCCCTGCCCAGGCTCCTCTTCTCAGCCTAGTGATTTGGGCAATTGGTCCCTGCCCAGGCTCCTCTTCTCAGCCAGCTAACAGTAATTTATTTGACCGGTAGGCAAGAGACAACAAGAGCAGCAATCCTGCCAGGTCCTGGTTTAACAAAAAAAAAAGCATAGAATCATAATTTTTAAAATTTAAAACCGATATCAGGAGAGGCACTAAAACTAGATTTAAGAATCTCCAATTGATCGTTGACTATCATATGGCACATCTTATAATTTCCGTTCATTCTCTCAAAAACTAGGCAGAGTTGGATCAACGCTACCAAGTATCATAACCCAGGCGCTCCCAATGCATGATATTGTAAACACAAAAGCTAAAAGTTAAGTACGGAAATGCGGATTCGCTAAAAATTAATATTTTACGTGTCTCATGTCAGCAACAAACAAGAAGAAGCTAAGTAATACTGTGCAATTGTACAGCGACATCAGCTATCTCGACTAGTCAACATTCCAGAGAGTATAGCAACCAAAACACCAGAAACAAAAGCTAAATAAACATGGGCAACACATGCTAGGACCAGAAATTGGAAGGTGAGGAAATTAAAACAACACAGAACAACACATACCTCTCTGATCTTGCTGATCCAGCTCAAAGTTGTGCATACTCACAGATAAACTGCGATCCCAACTTGAAATTCAGCTGCTCCGGCAACTAACAAGAATGAATTCCAATCATACACATAAAAATCGTACAAAACGTAGGTGTAAGATTGGGTTTACTTCAGACAGTGAGGTGCACAAACCCTAAAATGAAGAACTTATACTTTTCAGTGTGGAGAGAAAATGAATGAGAAGGTTGGGTCCTTCAGTAATGAACAAAGGAAGTTTCTTTTCATTGTTTTCGTCGCGAAGCTGCTATGGCCCGAAGGCACATCCCTTGCGGGACCGAATGTCATGGCTGCCCCACACCTTTGTCTTTTCTTCTGTTTTCCCCATTTTATTCCCCTTACAGTAATTTCAATGTCTTGATCGCCTAATAAACATTTAAAATTATATTTTTTGGAAAGATATAAAAGAGACAATGGAGTTTATACACAAAAATTGCCTGAGCCTGACTTAGAACTTGACCTTCAAAATACTAACAAATTTAAACCTATTTCCGTTTCTATTTTCACTTTCATTTACATCAAAATCTTTTCTGTGTATCAAATGAGGCATACAAGTTGGTGATAATAAGCCGAGTGCCTAAAGGGATAGTTCAGTTAGTCATTTTTTTTTGGTAAATTCTTAATATGATGATAGTATTGTTGATTTTTCACATTATTAATGATGGTGCAAATATTTAGTTATCATATCTTCTTTTAGAATTAAATTTCATAAAATAGTTTGATTCATTAAGTTTTGGACAATGGTTTATTCATTTGAACTTTTAGAAATAGCATAATTTAGACTTTAGATAACAATTTGATATATGTTATGTGTTAATATTTTAAAACTTTACATGTTTTATAAGAGAATATTTTTATACTTGCATAACTTGTGATTTGATAATTTGAATAAGAAATTTATGAGTTTGAGTGTCAATGTATCTCAAAGTAAAACATAATAAGAACTAGACTGCAACACTTAATTGAAAGTGAATTTTATTTAAATTAAAATGAAGATTGCAATTTGCAAAGCTCATATAAGCATGCAGTATAAATGCAGGTCCTAAAACTTGGAGTTCCATTGCAATGCTAATCTTAAGGCTATAAATGCCTCCTTAAGTAGCTTATATTACTCGGATATAAGATTTATTGTTTTATTATTTTAAGAGTTTTATAAAAATTTATTATGCTTATTTTTTTTTTTGTAAATAGTATTTCTGTCTCAATCTTCAAAAGACTATTTGGTTTTGAATATTACAACAGGCAGTGTATCTTTTGAAGATCTTGCATTGTCCTGTTAGTTCCAGATTGAATTACTTATTGTGAAGTGTAATTTTCCCTCTGCAAAACAAACTTGATTCCCAAAAAAACCAAACCAATAAGGTCCTTCAAAAGAAAACGTGGTAAATAAATGACTTAGTGATGGTTTATATTATCATCTATAACACAAAAGGCCTATAGTATCATATAATCCAGATCGAGCATTTGTGGAACTCTTTGATTGGCAAGCTCTTTTAATAAAGTTTAATGCTGCTGCATTCAGAGCTAACCCAAGAACCAATGTATGCATGATGCTCCAGGTCATGATCTCGTCAGGATAAAAAGTCAATGCATTGAATCCTTTCGTATAAGAGTGTATAATCTGTAAATCCCCAACTTAAGCAGATGATAGATCTTAAACTCAAGAGTCTCATAGGCTCAGTGGGTGTGAAGGGCCACAATGAACTAGTAACAAGTGAAGGGCCTCTAAGGAATCAGTATAGAGATCGATCTTGTCCAACTTGTAAAGCTGCAGAGACCTGTATGAATAGGATGGAGAATTATAGTTCTGGGTTGAACATTTAACTTCCAGGTTGATCTGATTGGAACTAGCTAGGTGAAATGAATAATAGGCCTAATGTTCATATGATATGGGATCTGGAGATGGCAAAGAATGGCCCATGAGAGGTGACTGTTGAGCTTATGAATATGGGCTTTCATGAAAGAAGAAGAGTATATGAATGAACCCATGGAACACTCTACATTTCCATACCTACTCATGTCTGCGCATGTTCCAGTCTCCAACAAGGAAGAAGACCTGCTTCAACGAAGTTCCAAAAAAGTTAAGAACAATGTTTCTAGTTCTGGTTTAAATTTTATGCAGGAGCAATGGCCAAGATTGGGTAGCAAACCTAGAACTTATCATGAAGGGGGGCCTTCCTTCATTGACAAGCTTAAAGGGACAAGTGCAAACAAAAGAATGAATGTGCAAGAGGTTGAGGATATCCTTTCAGAGGACTCTTTCTCTGATGATTCTCTTGGTAAGCAAGATAATGAGAATGAGGAGCCCTTTTGTACCACTGTGGAAGATCCAAACAAAAACTTCCCAACGTTCACTTTTTCTAAAAGCATGAAAAAGAGGCTTTACAAGGCTTGGAACTCAGCGGTTATAGTCAAGCTTCTGGGCAGACAAATTGGTTAGAAGTCTTTGGTACAGAGGTTACAATCTATGTGGGCAAGAAAAAAAATACTAAATGTGATTAACATTGGCCATGATTTTTTCGTTGTTAAACTCTCAAATAGGGAAGACTATCTTAATGCTCTCACAGGGGGTCCATGGATGATCTTTGATCATTATCTGACAGTCCAACCATGGGAACCTGGTTTCAAAGCTCACAAAGCTACCATTAACAAAGTGGCAGTGTGGTTAAGGATCCCAAAAATCCCTATGGAATATTATGATGAGGCTGCACTGACTTGTATTGGTAACAGGATAGGCAAGACAATTAAAGTGGATATGAATACTTCTTGCCAGCTAAGGGGGCATTTTGCAAGAATATGTGTGTTGGTGAAATTGGGTACTCAGCTCATGTCTGGTTTTAATCTAGACGGTGAAGACCATTATCTTGAATATGAAGGCTTGCATTTACTTTGCTCAAGATGTGGGGTTTATGGGCATAGGCAATAAGGGTGTCCAATGAAACCTTCTACTAATGTTAACCCTGAGACAGTGAGAAATGAAAACGCTCACAACCAGGATATCCTGGTGGTTCAGGATCAACCACATCCGTCGTAGCAATGGAGAGAGGTTGAGAAACGCAGGTACAAGAGAAATAAGGAAAAGAATGGTGAACAGTCACCATCGGCGAGAGTTGGAACACGTTCCAAGATTTTGGATGACGCACGCCTACCTACTGAGCTGGACTGAGATGACTTACCTGGTGCAAAAGAACGTTTGATTTCTCTGGTGAAGCAAGGAGAGAGGCAGCCAAAGGTGCAGCCTTCGCGCAGCTGCTTGGAAGTTAATTAGAAAATGGACTCAATGGATGGGCAACGCAGAGATCTAGAAAAGACTTTTGAGGTGGTGCAAAAGGAAAATTTTGGGAAAGTACAACAGCAAAACGTCTCTAGGAGAGTTGAAAAAGGGTGTAGAGATGATCATAAGGCTGGCAAAATGTACGACGGATCTGTCCTTATGCTAACTATGGGTGAAGTAGGTGTGGGACCCGAGCAAGAGGTTATGAATGCACATCACGATGTGGGCTTCGAGAACGGCGTGCCAATGGATATTAATAACAACTTAGAGATGGACATTGCGCTACACGACCCAATTCCAATACGCGATATCGGTGGCCAGGAGCTCCCTAGCATTGTGGGCTTTGATATTGGTGGCTCATTGGATCCTGGTGATTACATGGTCTCCACCGAATACTTGGATTCAAATTTGGAGATTAGGGAGTCGTTACCTCAAGTAGAAGTGCGTGGCCCATCTCCAAGTTTTTCTTGCGTGACCGAGACCCAGCTTTCCCAATTTCTCTGTGCGGATTTCTTTGGGTACCATGTTTCCTTTTATCTTTTATTTATTTATGGATAAAGTTTTATATTGGAATATTAGAGGAACTTGTGGGAGAGGATTTTTGAGAAATTTAAGTCTGGTTCTGAATGTCCTAAACCCAGCCTCATTTTCTTATCCGAGACTAAGTGCAGTAATTTCTCTCAATTTCCTTCTTTAAGTGGTTTGGGTTTTGATGAAGTTAGATGCATTCCTAGTGAGAGCAGATCGGGCGGTTTAGTTGCAGCTTGGAACTCTGGTATATCGCTGTCAAAATTTTGAAGGAAAATAGACAATTTTTCCACTGTGATTGTTCAGTCCCTGGGGGGCCTAATTTTTTAATTACAGTGGTTTATGCCATTCCTCATTCCAATATGAGGCAAAAGCTGTGGGATAGGTTGGAAGTTATAGCTGCAAGCATCTCTGTCCCTTGGATTGTTTGTGGCGATTTTAATGATATTTGCTGCTCTGATGAACGCATAGGTGGCTCTGCTCCAAACTTTGCTAAAATTTGTTTCCTTAATGATAGAATTATGGCTTGCAATCTTTCTGATTTGGGGGCTGTTGGTCCTAAATTCACTTGGAAAGGTCCTTGCTTATTAGGATGCTCAAGGTTATATGAAAGGCTTGATAGGGCGCTGGTTAATTCTCTTTTCTTATCTTTTTTGCTTGATTGCTTCCTTAATGTGCTTCCCCGAACTAAATTTTCGGACCATAACCCTATAATTCTTTCCCTGGGATTGGATAATCGGGGCCTTGGTGGAGCTAGACCTTTCCGTTTTGAAGCTATGTGGCTGACTCATGCAGATTTTCAGAATTTCATTGGTAACAATTGGGATCCAGATGGTGACCTTAGCATGAATATCGATAATTTGAAATCTACGCTTCTTTGTTGGAATAGAGAAGTTTTTTGTTTAGTGGAGAAAAGAAATAGGAATATTCTTGCTCGCCTGAATGGCATTCAATTGTCTCCTTCCCACCCCTTCTCTAGATTTCTGTGTAAGTTGGAAAATGATCTTCAGCATGAATTAGAGGAGGTGCTTAAGCTTGAAGAAATTAAATGGTTCCAAAAATCCCGTACTCAATGGATAACCTAGGGGGATAATACTATATATTACCATTTGAAAACAAGCTCTAAAAGAAGAAAGAATAAGATTCGGGCCTTAAGGGATGCTAATGGGGAATTGATAGATGAGGAACATGATTTGAAAAACCAGTAACAAGGTGTTTCCAAAATCTTTTCCGGGCGGAAGAAGGGGATCCCTCGTCCTTAGATCATGTTTCTAAATTTCCCGTTATTGACCTGACTCTTTTAGCCAATTTGGGTGTTACTCCTACTGATGAGGAAATACATGGCGTCATTTTTGACATGGGCCCTTATAAAGCTACTGGGTATGATGGGTTTTCTTCGGTCTTCTTCCAGAAAAACTGGGGTACGGTTGGCAAGTCTGTTTGTAATTTGTTAAAGCTGCTTTTGAGGGTTGCATGGATCTTGCTGAGGCAAATAAAACTTTAATCGCTCTTATCCCCAAAAGAGATAGGCCTAAAAGAGTATAGCACTTACGCCCGATCTCCCTTTGCTTTGTTCACTATAAATGTATTACAAAGATTATTGCTAAGCGAATGAAGGGCATTATGAATGCCCTGGTTTCTCCTTTTCAAGCTGGTCTCATTCCTGGACGTCATATCCAAGATAACATCATTATCGGTCAGGAAATTGTTCATTCTATGAAGCGTTCGAGGGGAAGGAAAGGGTTTATGGCTCTCAAAATTGACCTTGAAAAGGCTTTTGACAGGGTTAACTGGAATTTTATGAGGATGATTCTGCAGGAGATAGGCTTCGAGGAGGGGTTCATTACCTTGCTAATGAACTGTATCTCTTCTACCTCCTATAATGTCTTATGGAATGGATCGTACTCCGAGTTTTTCAATCCCAAAAGGGGCCTTCATCAAGGGGACCCTATCTCTCCTTTCCTTTTTGTTCTCTACATGGACAAACTCTCTCATATTATAAAAGATGTTGTTGATGCTAATCAGTGGAAGCCTTTTCTTGTCTCTAAGGATGGGTCTCTCATTTCTCATCTTATGTTTGCAGATGATCT
Organism: Vachellia pachyceras; assembly: GCA_025593235.1. Taxonomy (NCBI): domain Eukaryota; kingdom Viridiplantae; phylum Streptophyta; class Magnoliopsida; order Fabales; family Fabaceae; genus Vachellia; species Vachellia pachyceras. The sequence continues at coordinate 10,461 of JANTPZ010130792.1, forward strand.
TCTTCTTTTTGGGGAAGCCTCCCACAAGCAAATCTTAGTCATGATGGCATGCCTTGACAAATTGTGCCAAGCTTCTGGAGCTAAGGTGAGTAGGGAGAAATCTTCTATCTTTTTCTCAAAAAGGGTTCTAGCCTTGATGAGGAAAAGTATTCAACGCATTGCAGGTATGAATGTTTCGACTGAAATAGGTAAGTATCTGGGATTTCCTTTATCTAGAAAGAGAAAGCCTAATGAGATTCATTATTGATAGAGTTAAAGCTAAATTATCTGCCTGGAAAGTAAACTGCCTCTCTATTGCAGGAAGAATCACTCTTGCAAAATTGGTTCTTAGCTCTTGCCCTCTGTACTCAAGGCAAGTTGCAAAAATTCCTTTATCTATTTGTAATGAAGTTGAAAGGCTCCAACAGAATTTCATATGGGGTTCTGAGGGTAATAGGGGTTTTCATCCCGTTCGGTGGGAGATAGCCATTCTTCCCAAATCTCATGGTGGACTCGGATTTAGAAAGTTACGGTCGATGAACCGTGCTTTTGGAGCCAAAATTGCTTGGAACCTTCTTAGTAGAACTTTGGGATTATGGGCTGAAGTTCTGCAGAGCAAGTACATGTTTAGAAGCGAGCATAACCTTCTCAACTCTAAACCTGGTGACTCTAGCCTTTGGCTCTTTGTTTGTGAACAGCAGAATCTTGTTGAGAATGGAATCAAATGGTAGGTTAGAAATGGGAATACGGTGAGTTTCTTCTCAGATATATGGTTAATCCTAGGGAAGAATATTAGAAGCATGTGTTTGAGGCCCCTTGCTGAGGTTGAGGAAAATTCTAAGGTAGCTGATTGGGTAGTTAATGGCAATTGGGACTATTATCGTCTGCATAGTGTGGTGAATGGTGAGGTTATTTCCAATTTAATTAATTCCATTCCATCGAGGCCTGACGCGAATAATGATTTTATGACTTGGGCCTTTACTATTTCGGGGTTTTCATGGTTAAAAGTGCCTATTTGTGTATTGAGCCCAGCCCTTCAAACTTGTTTAGCCCTGTGTACAAGCTAATTTGAGAGAATCAAAATATTCCTTTGAAAGGCTTTCAATAATAGACTCCCAACGAACGGTTGGATGAACAAATGGTCAAGTGTGTCACTGCTGTGCCCTACCTGTCATGATGAGGAGGAGAATACTCTCCATGTGCTTCGGGACTGTAAGTATGCCAGAAATATATAGCTTAATTCTGTGCAGCCCTCTTACTTCTCAAGCTTCTTCTCATGTTCCTTGCGTGATTAGTTTGCCATGAATCTGAAAAGGAATCTGGGATTGAGTTCTATCTCTAATTGGGATTTGTTTTAGGGTGTGGCTTGTTGGCGCCTTTGGTTTTGGAGGAATAAGGATATTTTTTATAATGATTTTTCAAAGCCTCATGACCCTCTCATGTCAATTCTTTCCTCTTGGAAGCTTTTTGTTCAATGTAGTGACATCTTACAGCTACAACCTGATACCAGAGCCAATCAGTTGCAGCGTTGGATGCCACCGATTAATGGATGGATCAAAGTTAATGTCGATGGAGCCGTGGCCCAAAGCTCCAAAAAGGCAGGTTGTGGAGGTATTTTTAGGAACCACTTGGGTACCTGAATTTTGGGGTTTACCAAGACCCTAGGGCACTGTGAACCTCATGTTGTGGAAGAATGGGCGATTTACAGCGCCCTTCGCTTAGCTTTTGACTCTGGTTTCAAAAGTCTCATCATTGAGTCTGATGCTAAGTTATTGGTTGACATGCTTAATTCAAGTCAGAACCTTCCTAGCTCTGGGCTCCTCATCGATGAAATTAGGAAGCTTATTCAAAGAGATTGGTCTATAATCATTCAACATGCTCCTAGGGAGATCAACCGTCTGGCAGATGCTCTTGCTAAGGAGGCCATCTCCTCCTCTACTGTTTATCAGTCCTGCCCACCTAATCTGCAGGCTATGTGCTTGAATGACTTTTTGGGATCTCATCCCCTTATTGTGTAATCTTTTGTTTCTCTCTTGTGCCTTGTGCTCTCTTTCCTTGTATCAAAAAAAAATTATTTATACATTTATACACACACTTACGTCTCTATATATATGCATCACCATGAAGATCACATAAGCCATATTACTTTGTTAATGAGCTTGTTTGAAATAACGTTTCCAAAAGCCAAACGTACGTTTAACAGTATTTTTTCGTAAAACAAGATAATCTCCTCCATATATTTACCTTGCGTAAAATTATTTCTCTACCGCGTTCCCAAATGAACACAATAATTAGATTTTCATATACACTTTTAAGCAACAGCTAACATTCAATGCTTTTGTTGAGAATTCTTTGCTGTCCTTTTTCCAAGAGGGTTTTTCTTTGTTGTAGAAAGTGGCATTTAAAAAAAAAGAAAGAAAGGGGTTTTTTTATTGGATCCAATGATCTTTTTGTACATATCTAAATTATATTAAACATTTTTCTATTATTTTCTCTTTTAAATGTCATGTCTACTCTTACTGTGATACATTCGTTATTTTTTCTTGCAGGAACACATTCATTGGACCCATTTGGAAACACGGTATTTAAGTACTTTTACACATGTCGATGTAAATATGTGAAGGAAATTATCTCGATGTACGAAAAAACACTGTTGAACGTACGTTTAAGGTTTAGAAACTCTGTACCAAATAAGCCCATTAACATCAGTCTCTGCTATTATGGTTCTAGACGTTTATTCAGTACCATAAATTCCAACGTTCATGCATGTTTGCCAAAAACCATAAAAAATCATGTTCACGTAAATTGAGAAAATATCTCTTCCATATGTTTATCTCATAAAACATAAATTATGTTGAAAAAGTAGCTTTTACCTCTTATACAAACACGTAAAATCTTGTTGCCGCTCTCGGATTACACATTTGAACCTTCCTATGAATAAAATTGTAAAACGACATGTCAGATAATGGGTGTGTTTGGAGACGCGTTCTGGGTGTCAAAAGTCAGTTGCACAGTATCATAAGCTCGATTGGTTTACTGTTCCCTTTTTCGGTCCGTTTGGAAAAGCTCATGGCTGTAAGGTGCTTATGGGCAGAAGCTCTTTTACGGACAAGCTTGAAAGTGGAGCTTCTCCTCTACTGTGCGTTGTGCGCTGCGCTTCTTTACTCTCGCGACATCAAGTCTGTCCTCGGCTACGACCAGTCCACCCTCAACCTACTCTTCTTCTTCAAAGACCTCAGGTCCAACATCGGCCTCCTCAACGAGGTCACTCCTCCTTTCATCGTCGTCTCCGTCGGTGCCGTCCTCAACTTCTTCGACTACTTCATGATCTGGCTCGCCGTCAAGCGCAAGTTCCCGCACCCTCCCTCCGTCCCCCTCATGGCTTTCTATGTCTTCATCGAAGCCAACTCCCACTGCTCCACCAACACCGGTGTCGTCATCACCTCCGTCAAGAACTTCCCCGGCTCCCGCGGCATCGTCATCGGAATGCTAAGCGGCTACCTAGGCCTCAGTGGTGCAATTATAACTCAATTATCTGATCGTATTCCCAAACACACTCACTTTTACAAATAAGTCACTTCTTCCACCGCTTTCCTAAACACAAATCACTTTTACAATCTGACTTATTTTCAATCTGACTTCTCCATAAGTACTTCTGCGAATAAGTTACTTATCCCACCGCTTT
>JANTPZ010130794.1:0-28823 GCA_025593235.1 Vachellia pachyceras
ATTTTTGTACAATTAGTTATGAATTTTCAAAGTTGGCCCAAAAATCTGTGAATAGTGACGTGAATAGTAACCTTAAACTTGAAACTTTTATTTTTCACTCTTTGGTTACTCTAAGTCACTAAAGGCCTCAAGGTGCTTCCAAATAGATATTTAATGAAGCTAAAGGTAAAGATTAAGGAGTGTCACAGTATGCTTCCTAATAGTGCATGGAATAGTGAAACTACCCAGATCTTAACATTTAACTGGTAGTTGGGGTTTGAACAATGTACTTACATTGGAAGGAAATTGGACCATCTCATTTGGTTTTCATTTATTCTTATATTTGCATAGGTCCTTTAGAATTTTAGCATACTTAGGTTGTTTGACTAATTCAACCAAAGGTATATTGACTTCAATCTTGCTAAACAATTCATACAAGTCATTATCATGCTTTTCACTAGCCTTTTTCATTCCTTGAAGATAAAAGTGAGGGAAAGGAAGGTCTTTGAGATTTACCTCTTTACCTTTATCGATGATGGTTCCATAATGTTCATGTTGGCCTCCTTGTTCAGCTCCTTCGTTCTTTTGGCCTTTAGCACTTGTTGATTGAATGGAGGTCTCTTGAGTAGCCCTGGGAATGTTTTGAGTGGCTATAGACGGGGGAATCTCATCTTCAATTTGTTCATCAACTAGTTCTTCATCCTCATCATCTCTGAATTGCACTTTCTTAGCATCGATCTCCTTACCACTTCTTAACACAATTGCATTCGAAGATTTAGGATTTATCACCGTGTTGGAAGGCATTGAATCACTAGCCTTGGCTTGCTGTTCACTCACTCCATTTGACAACTTAGTGACGTAAGAAGTCAAATTAGAAGTTTTAGTTTCCCACTGCTCCATTTTGTTTTCTAAGGCTGCAAATCTAGCTTCAGACTTAGCTTTAGAGTTAGAAATGTGCCTGGTCATTGCTTCAATACCTTTGAGAATTTGAGAAAATTGTTCATCATCCATGGACTGCAGTTGCTGTGGGATACACATGGTTCTAGAGGTTTCACCTTGCAACCTTTCTTGAATTTTCCTATTATCGCTTCCTTCCCATCGAAAATTTGGATTAGCTTTCCACCCTTCATTATATGTATTCGAGTATGGGTCCCATTATCTAGATTGATTGGCTCTTTCTTGATACATAGAAGAAACCTCCTCATATTTGTGAGGGCAAGCAGTAAAGATGTGCATAACAGAATGACAATGCTCACAATTAGGGGCAGCTAAGTCCATGGACTTCGAACGTCGAGTATCAATAGAAGAAGCGTGAGATGCAAGCTGATTCAACTGCATAGTCAATGTAGCAATCTGAGAAGAGAATGCGTCCAATTGTGGAATGTGGACTGAAGAGGGATTAGTATTCATTGCATTGATATTTGTAAACTCTCTGATGCTGTACTGTTGATGGTTTAAGGCCATTTTCTTAATAAGATTCCATACCTCCTCAGCATTCAAATCAATGAGAGAACCCCCTGAAGCAGCATCTAGCATCCCTTTGTCTTGAGTTTTGAGCCCATCATAAAAGTATTGAACTAACTGTTTATCTGGAATCTAATGGTGCGGACATCTAGAAATCAAGTCTTGAAAATGACTCCAGTAATCATAAAGTGGCTCCTCATAGTCTTGCTTTGCTAAGTAGATCTCTATCCTTAATGTGGAAGTTCGAGAAGCAGGGAAGTATTTCTCCAAGAATGCCTTTCTGAGGTTGTTCCAGTTGTGATAGGCATTTGCCATATGCATAGGCAATCTCATGTACCATTTTCGTGCTTTTCCCTCCAAAGATAAATAAAATACTTTCCAAAGAACTTCATCTAGACTAGCACCAACTAGCTTCATGCTAGAGCATATCATAGAGAGAGATTTCATATGCTTGTACGGGTCCTCATCTGTCAAACCATAGAATTTAGGTAATGAATTAAGTAGTGGACCTTTGATTTCAAAATTAACAACAACATTAAGGCATGCAATATTAAAAGGATCATAATTTGCATAAGAAGTAGTGGCTTCCCTAATGGTTCTTCTCCTAGGGTTACCTCCGTTGTTCTCACTTATTCTATCAGGTTCCACGTTATGTCCATTGCCCCCTCTATTGTTACCAGCATTAGGATTATTAACTTGCTCCATTATGTCATCTAAATTAACCAATTTAAGCAAAGAAAATTTTTTAATATTTTTATTTTATTTTTTATTTTTTTATTTTAAACTACTAGAGAACTAATTATATGGCTCCCCGGCAATGGCGCCAATTTGATGAGCCTTACCGTGGAGGCTATCAAATAAAAACTAAGCTAAATGCAATATAGTAGCACTAACCTAGGTCGATCTCTACGTTGAGCCTATATTTAATTCCAAATTAATTTAATGCAAATAACAAATTAACTAAGAATTATCAAATTTATTTTTCTAATTAATTAAAGAAAGTGAATGCATTTAAATTCGATAAAGGGATGATGTCCTAGGTGATTGAATCCACTAACCTTCCTTGTCCAATTTAATATTAAATTCTTCTTTTAACTAAGCACAAGGACTAGTAAGACCCTTTCTAATCAATATTTCTAACTTTTTAATTTAATCTAAACCTAGACTCAATTAATCAATTAGAAATATCTTAAAACTTAGCTCGTGTTAGAGTTATAAAAGATCCTCTTTACCTTCAATTAATTCCTAGAAACCTAGCAAACCAATTGATTTCAAGAGAATAAAAGAAAGCAATTGAATAACAAAAGTAGTGCTATAGTTCAATCACAATCCAAAGTACCAATCTAACACATGTATCTCAATCTGGATTACATCAACTGAGTATAATCATCTTCCATATACATAAATCATAAACTCTATTCACCTAGAATTAAAATCTAAATATATAGAGATTATTTGTGTATTGAACTTGCTTTACAAATCTTAACATTTACAAACTTACCTACCACCTTAAATGCATGAATGCTAACCTATGAAGCAGGAAAAGGTATGACAGCTAAAGATCTCCGACAAACGAGATGAAATTAAAACCTTATTAGACTCCACCGTCGTCAAAGGATCGCATTTATTACAGCATTTAATGCACACACCAACCAGAGACAACGGCTATTCAATTCTGAGTAAAAAACTTTTGGCTCTCTCTAACAGACACATTGAATGACTTCAACTATAAATAGAGAAGCATTAAAGTTGGAAGGAGACGACGACCAGCTACGCTATTATTCATACGCTTACTGTCTTCTGTAAAATTCCAAATATTCTGTGAGCTTCAGTGATTAGCACATATGCTCTTCAATGATTAGCACATATGCTCTTTTGAGAGCTTCAGTGATTCATTTTTGTATTCTGCGAGAAACTTAAGGTCGGGGCCTTGAGATTATTGGGCTGTGAGTTTGTCGATAAACAGGGAGTGAAGGTATTTGTTTTCTTGAAAATAGGAAGGGGGAGTGTGACTCCTTGGTTTTAAAGGCTCGAGAAGCCACATTGATTGTCATTAGTGGATTGCAAATCTCAGAGGAGCTCTAAGGACTGGACGTAGGTTAGAGAGGACCGAATCAGGATAAATCATCGTGTCCATTCTTCCTCTGCACTCTCATTGACTTCATTTTAAGTTTTGTGATTTACGATTTAATTTTAAAACGTGACCAATTCACCCCCTCTTGGTCAAAGCCTCCTCTAACAATTTTATAGCTATTTTTCTAAAATAACGCTGAAAAAATTAAGAGTCTCCACATTAGTAGTGGTTTAGACAAACCGCTACTAAACAACGTGATTTACTATAATGCTCATTCGGTTTGCATTGGTTGGGGTAGCGGTTTTACTGAAAACCATTGCTAATTATGAGCTGTTTGTCTAGAACCGCTACTAATTCAATGCCTATATAAACCCTCCTCCCCTCATTTCTTCTCTTTCGTTTTTTTTGAAAACGTTAAATCAGAGAAGTTTTATAACTTTTTAATTTTTCTAAAATTTTTTTAAATATTTTCCTATAAATTTTTAAAGGTCAGTTTCATAATTTTTAAAATTTTTTATTTAATTGATTTTATAATTTTTTATTTTTTTAATTAGTTTTTTCAGATTTCTGATTAGGATGGTAGTCAGATGCCTGGGAAGGAGCCTTTGATCCCGGAGGTTGGAGATGTCCTGACGGAAACTCAACAAAGCTCTCCTTGAACTTTACAAACTCTAGAGCTTCAAAACTTGTCTAAATGATTTCCAATACTTTCTAAAACTTTTTCTCACTTATACCCTACACAATTTTGCCTTCTAAACTCAATGGAAGCATCAAAATGATCAAAATCTAGCTCCTTCCTCACTGTTACAGATCTAGACGAAATTCACACAAAAGAGGAATAAAATGATTTTTCAAGCTTTTATGATATATAGGGACTTATTCTTGATCCCAAACAACTTTTCATGTGTTATTTAAGCTTGAAAACAACACTTCCTCATCAAATAGAAAATTGAACAACATCTCCCCTTAAACTTTGCTATCCCAAAAATTCATACAACAACCAAACTAAGCCAATATATACATCAACTTACTCCTTATCATACAAGGAGCGTTTTGCAACCAATTATTTCCTCTAAATCCCTCTCTTTCTCACTTTAACCATCAAGAAACCTAACTTTTAATCTTGAAAAAGAGAGTTTATTCAAAAATCTAAACTGAGTGTAGAGGAGGTTGCAAGGATCAAGAATATGTATAGGTTTGGGTGGTTTAGCTTCTTACCTTGTGAGTTCTTGAAGCTCTTCTCCTTTTTGTTGCTCAAGAATGGCATTTTTCTTGACCCTGGGGGCTGAAAAATGATGCCACAAATGGGAGAGGAAGAAGAGGATTTTTGTTTAAATAAAAATCCTTGCAAAAAGAATGGATGGCTAGGATGGTTTCTTGAAATCAAAGTTTGATCTAATGGTTGAGATTTCAACACCACTTCACCCATGTGCTTAGCTCTCATTGGCTCTCATAAAGTGGTCATTGATGAGTGTAACTAGTTTTTAGAAACTTGGTTACACTAACAAAACTGATTACCGTTTGGTTATTTCATCCGATTACAACGTATACCGGTATACACAACTTGATTCCAGTAAACCTTTCTCTATTTTTTTGGAGATGTTTTCTTTCTTTTTTATCTTAATATTTTACTTTCTCATATGGCGACAAGATTTTCCCAGAAATACCTCTGAAATTCATCCAAATTCAACAGGGTTACTCTACCATGTCAAAACCCCTGAAGAGCGTACTCCCGACGGGCAATTGAGTTTTAGGGCATTAAAATTTTTTAGAATTTTCACTGATGTCCCAACCCTTTTACTTTCCTCAAATTTCTTTCCGAAATGTCTGTAATTAATTTTTAAAGAAAATCCCATTTTTAGGATTTTTGGGTCCTTTTTCTTCCGTTCTTGGAAATCGCTTTTATCGTATAATAGGCAATAATTTTATAAATTACTATAAAATTCACATTATTTTTTATGCCCTGAACTCAACTGATTGAGGTCTCCTGATACGTAAAATAATTATTTTTTTACCGGCTTTCCTTCAAAATTCAATAGACAGAAATTTAGGCCGAATTTCAAAAATTCGTTAGCCACGATTTTGATCAGTGAGTTCTGTTCTGTCTATTGAGCATCTGTGAATTTTCTGATATTTTGGTCAACCTTTAACTTTGTCAAATAACCAAAATATCCTTGCATTTTCTCTTAATTACCAAATTTCCCTTACTTTTACTCATTTTTCAGAAGTCCTTACTTGCCCTTGATCTTTATGTCTAATGATTTATGGGTCCTTCTTAGACGGTCACCCATCCTTCCATTACTTTAGGGCAAGCATGCTTAACTATGAAATTCTTAAATAACCATTAGGGTCGGTTTAACTTTAGTACGTTCATTCCATCACCTTCCTTTTTCTTTGTACTTTCTATCTTTGGGCCCTAATTCAACCCATAACTACCAGTTTTGCTTTTATTTAAGATTACAAAAATATACGGATATCACACCAGTTCCAATTCTTCATATTTATGTCAAAACCATAACATTAGCATTAGTTCCAACACAAACTCATCTGGTTTTACTTCAACTTCTGATGATAATGTCTCACCAAGTGTATTGCTTTTGTAGTCACGATAAAATTATTCTCATTACTTGTTTGTAAATTACTAGAGGTTAAAGTATATGTTTGGTCCTTTAAATTTACATCAAGTTTCAGTTTGGTCCTTTAAGTTCAAAAGGTGCAATTTTATGTTGTTGGTTTTACTTTAACGGAAAATGATCACTCGACAAACTTAAATGATGATTCTGCTTATAAATGCTAATAAAATATGGTTAAATTTTAAAATATAAAAATAATTATATGAAATGATCAATATTTAAGTATATTTTATCATCATTTAAATGCATAATGGAGATTAGATCAGTATTTTTTTATTCTGTAGCTACTTATTGAGCCTTGATATCCAATTATCAAAAACCTGGATATTACACCTTCCATCAGTTTTATCACCATGCATTCTACAAGAAGAGTTCGTTTAATCCTATGGAATGTTACTTCCTAATCACTCTGAGTGGTTATAGAATATATCTTAAGGATAGTGTATGCAACTTGAAGGATGCATATTTTTTGTTGTTTTTTGCCAATAGATGCTACGCTAGCTAATTGCTTTGAGACATGAATAAGAGGACATAAATTAAGAAATTTAATCAATGAGGAAGGTAAATTAAAAAAAATCTAATATTAAAGCTAGCAAAGGAATCCAAGATATACGCAAGATCACGCTTGATGTTACCATTGGATTCCCGTCAATCTACTTTCCAATGATCAACTGCTTCTTTGTTGTCCATGTCATATCCCATTAAATGGGATGTTGAAAAATGGAGAAAGGGAAGCAAGCGTGAGAGAGAGACAAGAAAGAAAGGAGAAGAAAAGAAACGCACGCGAAAAGAGGCATAAGTCAAAAAGGAGGGAGCAAAATATTAATGAAGGAAGAAAAAGAGGAAGGAAGTGAAGCGAGACGAGGTCAAGGCAAGGTAATATAAATACCTCAGCACTCCTTCCTCATTCATCAGTTGCGTTTGCAGTGGAGAGGAGGGAGGTGCATTCCAAGTTCATCCTGTTGAGATAGTTTAGGTAACTAAAATCCCTTCTTTTCAATATATTGCTTTTATAAAAGTTATTCTATATATTTTTATCTTCCTAATGGTGGTAGTTTTATTGCGATTAGAGGAAATTTTTAAGGTTAATGGTTTGAGAAGTTTTGAGTTTTGAGAGTATAAGTCTATAGTAATGTAGAGGAATTTTAATAGATAATTTTCAACGGTTTAGAGCTTGATCACTATAAAGGTTGATTTATTCCTATGATATATATATATGTACTTACATGTGTAGTTGTACATATATAGTTTGAAACATTTGAAAGTGAATACATGTGCATGCATAAATTGTGGGAATATTGGAAAAAAACAAAGGTATTAAGAAGTCGTTATTGAAGGTTTTAAAATGACTATAGGACATTCAAGATAATTTTTGGAAGTAAGTTATACACAGACACATGTTGTTGTGTAACTATACACATATTTATGCATGTAGATATGTATAAATATGTAAGTTGGTGCGTGTGGGAGTATTACAGAATTTGAGAATTTTTAAAGTGAAACAAAGTCTATTTCTGTTACTATATATGTTTGTTTGAATTGTATGATTAGTTATGAGCAGAAAGATTTTGTTATCGATCTTGTTTGCTTACCATTAAAGGGAATTGAGGTCATCATGGGTCTGAATTGGTTAACAGCTAACAATGTATTGCTAGACTATGGTAACAAAAGAGTAGTGATCCTACTCCACCCATGGTTGTAGAAGGAGGTGCTGCATTGAATTTTATCTCCTTGAGCCAAGTTGAGAGATGGTTACAACGGAAATTGGGGTAAGCATAAATGCTATACCAATTGTCAATGAATTCCTTGAAGTTTTCCCTGATGATGTAAGTGGTTTGCCTCCAGAAAGGGAGGTAGAATTTCAAATTGATATAATGCCAGGTGCAGGGCCGATATCTAAAGCCCCATACCAAATGATTGTGACTTTTTATTGAAGTGGTATGGTTGCAACTTTTAATTGAAGAGATATTACTTCAAAACGTATTACTTCAAGTAATCTCTTCATACTTTATAAATACCTTTCCTATCTCTCCATTTGGACATATAATGTTACACATAATTTTTCACACAACAAGATCAAACTTATTGTCTTTCTCTTTAACGCACATATAGATAAGTCAAATTATCACTTTGTAAAAGCCTTTGTTGTCTTGGCTTGAATGTCAAGAGTGCAATCCATACTCAAGGGATTCTATTATATCCTGCAGGAAATTCATCAGTTAACCCAACTTGCACCCTATAATATAGGAATATGAGGGGCCGAATTAAGCCTAAAGGAAAGTGTTGCTTATGCCTTGAAGACATTGAGTACAACTCTTTTTATCTTCTTCATCTCTTCTTCTTGTACTCTTCAGAGAATCATTCCCACCAACATTACCAATAGTCTTTAGGCTTAATTTTGTGATTACAAATGGCTCTTTGAAGAAATGTTGATTGCAAACTTTGTGAAATTGAAGAAATCTGGAAGATGCAAATATTGTTATGACACTAGTTTTGGTTGTTAGAAAAATGGATGGTTTGATTGAGGAACTTTACAAATGAGTCATCTTGAAATTCATTTGGTCATGGAAAATGAGAGAGATAAGTATTTTCTTAATTCTTTCTACATTCAACATGTGATTTTGATATACATATCAGTATGTTCTGAATAGTCATTCTACTACCACATAGAATCTGAAACTAAAATAAAGTTCAATTGAAAGAATGGATTTATATTAAATAGAGAACTATAGTGGGAATTAGGCATATGATCATTCTAGAGATGTAATTGAATATGAAATCATAATTCATTCAACAAAATGAGGATTGAATTAGGAATTATTTGATTAACAAGTTTTTATTTAAAATATTGTGATAGTTTGACATGTTAATTAGATGAGTTGATAATATCATGTTGTGTTATATTAATAAAATTGATAATTATCATGAAATATTCTATTGTTAGTTAGAAGGGTTGATAATTATCATATGTTATATTTTAATTGGACTGGTTGATGGAAAATTTATCGAGTTAAATGCATATAATGAATATAGTGTTAGACTGGCTGTCACCCAAGAGGGGGTGAATTGGGTGTCGTAAAATTTTTCTTTCCGAAACTCAATTGATCTCTAAATTCAAATCACGAGTTAACCAAAAAGCTGGAGGTTGAAAATAGATTGCATTCATGAAAAATAATATATGTTAATGAAAGTGAAAGAAAAGAAAGCACACAACAATTTATCCTGGTTCGACCCTCTCTGACCTACATCCAGTCCCCAGAGCACCTCTGAGATTTTCAATCCACTATACCATCTAAGTTTAACCAAGTACTTGGAAAACCATTACAATCACAATGTCATCACAGACACTTGTGAATCCCATTTCAAGTTTGTCACGGTGGGTACTTGAAAAACCCCATAAATGTTTCCAGGCATTTATGAACCCACTCAAGTTTGCAACGCAGGTACTTGAGAAACCTTTACAATCACTCCCCCTTACAGATTGCACAGAGACCAACATGCTCTGTTTTCTCAACTCAAACTCAACCCAACAATCTCAAGATCCCAATCTTGAGTTTCTCACGGAAATACAATGAGTTTGGATGAATCAATAAAATACTCTCTCAAAGAGTGGAAAAATAAATAATGAATCTCTCAGAGAAGAAAAAATCAGAGTCCCAAGATTGTGCTCTGTTTTACGTTCAGTGACTCCATCTTCTTCGTCTCTCTCTGTCTCTCTCTCCAGTTGGTTGCTCCCTCTTATTTATAAATGTTGTCAGAATATGTCCGTTGGAGAGGAAGATATGTATCCATTACTCACAGCTTTCGCTTTCGTTGTTCTGTCATTAATGCGCATCTCATCTGTCGATGGTGAAGACTGCACCGATGACCGTTAATGTTGAGTGCCGGAGACATTCTCTGTTAGGCCCATACCTGTTTAATAGGTAAACTAAAATGCATTTATGAGAGCAGGTAAGTTTTTAAAACTTTGACATTAATAAGGAAAGATTTGGTGAAAAGTGAAGCTCAATGTCAGAAGCTATTGTCAGATAACGTTAGGACTCGAGTTGTAGGAATTCATAACTCGAGTTCTATCTCATGGGTTTACAGCAATCTGAAATGTTATGTGATAAAACTTCAAGTTTTTAAAATTCCTGACTCGAGTTTAGAAAACTTTGATTTGGAAACTCAAGTTAATGAAAGTTTCAAAATGTAGTTTTAGAACTTTTATTTGGAAACTCAAGTTTAGAATGCAAGTTATGAAACCATGTTGTGAAACTTAAGTTTTAAAAAGTGAGTAACTCGAGTTGTTGAAACTCTAATGCTATAACTCGAGTTTATATTGGAATTTTTTGGAATGTAGTTTTGGAACTTTTATTTGGAAACTCAAGTTCAGAATTCAAGTTTCAAAATCATGTTGTGAAACTTGAGTTTTGAAAAACATTGAACTCGAGTTGTTAAAACTCTAACGCCAAAACTTCTAATTTTCATTTCAAGTTTTGTAAAATAGTTCTGGAACTCAAGTTGTGTGCTTCTGGAACTCGATTCTTAGTGAAACAATGTCTTCCACAGTGGTTCAAAGACACGAAACTTGAGTTCTGTAGTGTTGAAACTCGAGTTGTCTCAACTTGAAGCTGGAAACTCGAGTTGCCCTTGAAAGTTTTTGAAAACAGTTGTGAAACTCGAGTTGTGAGGTTTTGGAACTCGAGTTCTGATGCAGCAAGGTCTTTCAAAGTGTTCAAAAAGCTCGAAACTCGAGTTGTGTTATCTTGGAACTCGAGTTGTCACAACTTGAAGCAAGAAACTCGAGTTGCACAGATCACAGTTCAACTTTCAGCACATATCTCAACTTGGAACGGTCATAACTCTCACAATTTAAATCCAAACCTTTCAAATAATATATCAATGGAAATCCCTATAAGTCTATTTTCACATGAAACAAGAATGAGTCCCAATTATATTATATAAAGAAATTTATTATAGAAACAATAAGCAAAGGTTAGTGATAAAAAGTTAAATTCGACCACCAAATTTCGAAAATTATATCTCCTTCATTTGAAATCATTTGATGCTATTCTTCGTTCTATAAAATGAATTTTGAGTCTAGTTTTATGTGAAATTGGTTTCACATAAATAGGAGTTGTATTTTAGGAGATATGATCAAAATACCAGACATGTATCGAGCTGATAGAAAACAAAGATGTTGAAACTCGAGTTCTGTATTCCTGGAACTCGAGTTATCACAACTGGAAGCTGGAAAATTGAGTTTTCATTAAGCGTTTTGGAAAACTCGAGTTCTACAATACTGAAACTCAAGTTCTGACTCTGAGAAGCTAAAAGTCGAGTTTTTGATGACTCAGGACTGGAGTTTTGACACTTTATTTCACGTTTAGCTTTGGGAAGCTCCAGAAACTCATCAAAACACGATTTTTATCTTTAAGAAATAGTTTTGAGCATCCAAATAAAGCTTAGATGAGTGGTAACTCAATGAAAGATAATATAACATCTATTTAAAAACATTTTAACATTCAAATTGAGTTATTTAACCACATCATCTTCTAATTTAAAAAGGATGCACAAATATAGCAGTAAGTCCATAAGATTATGAAAACTTTTGACAAATCAATATGGATTATGAAAACTTTTTGCTCTATTACATTTGACATCATCAAAACTAATCATATATGACATATAGTTTGGATAATCTTAAAGAACTTGACATGCACGTTGATGAATAAATTATTGTCTCATCAATCATAGATAAACTTCCTCATCATGAATAGATTTCAAAAGGAATATTTAAAGTAAGTTTCTTTTGAGCAATTGCGGATTATCTTAGCTTAGAAGAGAAGTATAAATAAGATGATACAAAACACATCAATGCTCATGAGAAGATATGTGTATGAAATAGATGGAAGTTTTATAACACCTCAAAAAAAAGGAGGGAAAGACAAAGATAAATTCAATATTTCATATTGGTTCTAGTAAATTTGATAATAGAAAATGAGTCATGATTTTGATCATTGTTTGACTTTAATATGAAGTTGGTAGCAATGTTTATCTATTCTGATAGTAAGTCTAAGTTTACAAGGGTTTACAACCAAGTTTATAATAGAAATTCATGACATATTAGCCTTAGACATAGTTATATAAAGGATTTGATTTTGAATGGAGTAATCTCTATAAGTTATATATGATCTGAATTAAATTTTGCAGATCCTTTGACAAAAGGTTTGACAAGGGATATGGTATTAAAAACATCAAAGGGGATAGGTCTAAAGTCTTATAAACCTTTATCATAAATAGTGGAAACCCAACTCACACTTGACCATCATATCAAGTCTTGAGTTCAATGGCAAAGGTGCACTAACAAAGTGATTGCAAGTACTTAACATTTTATATAAATCCCAAGGTTGAAAAGTACTTGTAACTGTGCTATTAATGGACCTGTAAGCATATATTTGCTAGAGCATTTATCATCATGGTGCTCTTGATGGAGTCTACCTATAAGAGAGTGAAGTAAGGCTGCTTCTAAGAGTCTAAGGGCTTGACTTTGAAATCTCTCATGAAAAGGATATGGACATAAGGCTATAAACATGTCATTTAAAGTGGAAAACAATGGCCTGAGATCTCATGCTTAATTCAGACACACCTGTTCACATGGAACATTGACCACATTATTTCAGATGGATGAAACCGTATCTTACTTAGGTAAAGGTTCAAACCTTTAAGATACCTTTACTGACAACATGAGATTTTTGAAGTGATAAGAGTTTTGATCATTTTGAAAATGGTGGGGGATTGTTGGAGTATTTTTAAAATGAATAATGTGATTTTTCAAAGGAAAATATGTGATTTTAAAAGTTCCTTCTAAATTAATTAGGCTATTTAAAGAGTTGTGTAGGGAGCTACCATAAAGATGTAACTCTTCATGGAAAATACATTATGGTTGTGACTTTTTATCGAAATGGTATGGTTATAACCTTTAATTGAAGAGACATTGCTTCAAAAGGTATCACTTTAAGATATCTTTCCATACTCTATAAATACGCTCCCCATCTCTCCATTTGGATACACAATTTTTTACACAGCAATATCAAACTCATCGTCTTTCTCTTGAGTGCACAAATAGATAAGCCAAATTATCACTTTGTAAAAGCCTTTGTTATCTTGGCTTGAATGTCGGGAGTGCAATCCATACTCAAGGGATTTTATTATATTTTGCAGGAAATTCATCAGTTAACCCAACTTGCATCTTGTAATATAGGATTAGGTTGGGGAGAATTAAGCCTACAGGAAAGTGTTGCTCACGCCTTGGAGACATTTTGCACAACTTTCTTTGTCATCCTCTTCATCTCTTCTTCTTGTACTCTTCAAAGAACTATTCCCGTCAACATTGCCAACATTTGTGAATGGCCACTGTCCATCCTAAAGAATTGAAATGAAATTTGGTTCTTAAAGGCTGATATGTTAGTTTCTGTTGTTGGTCTTCAATATATGATAGAGAGAAGCAATTTGGCAAAAGGATGCCCAAGATGATGGGTTTGTTTCATAGACTTATTGTAACAACTCCTATTTTCCCCTATATCCTCATATTAGATCACTTTTGAACCACTCTTGGGCTTTGGATAACTCAAATTGGGCTTTTTATGTGAACTTGAATTTTCAAAAATGAAGAAAAAAGTTACTGTTCACTAGCCCATTTTCCATATTTCCGGCCCAACTTTGAAAATTCATAATCAATTCTAGAAAAATAAAAATTGAGTGGTTTCAATTTCTAAATTTAGATTATTGAGTGATCTATAGGGGAAAAATACTCATTGGCCAGAAAAATTTCCCATTTGAATCAGTTTATTCCAAAAACCCACGCTGCTCAAATGGTCATTGTCCAGTTTTCCAGTTTTTCCCTTAATATTTGGAAAATCATATCTCTTAATGTACACATCCAAATTTCGCAAACTATATATCATTTTAAATTTAGGATGTGTAGTATTTAATTGAAAATTTTAAGCTCAATCGAAGCTCGTTTACTATTTTTTGTTGCTACGTCAAACAGGTCATTTTCAAGGGCCTTTGGAACCCTTTGTCTTTGAAAACCAACTTTTCTTAAAATTTACCAAAACTTCTTTTTGGTTCATTTACCCACCTCTATCATGCATGGTTATCCCTTTACCTTTCCTTCGCACTCTTAGCCTATTTTCATGCATGCATCATCATATATTTACATGCTACTTCAGGTAGAGGTCTAGGGTTACAATAACAACAACTTCACATGGAGTTTAGCAACCCATATAATTACACAAAAATCAAGCAAGCAAGAGCATAATCTTCATGCATCAAAACCTTTTCCTTACCCTTGCTTGAGTTTGCACCTACATGGTTAGTTTGTGGGGAATGAGATTTGGAAATCCCAATAGCAAAACTAACTAACAAAACTTGTGAATGTGCATGTAATACTTTTCAAAATGTGTGTATGATCAAGGTACATGTAACATATTCAAACATTTCATTATCATGCATATGGCCATAGCAATCAAGATCACATATCATACACCAAACAACAAGTTCACACATCATAAAATAATGCACCATTCACAACAAGTTCATAAAATGGTTTAGAAGAGTTAGTAGTCTTGCTACCTTGACTTAACTTTCCTTTTTCTTGAACTTTAAAGTTCTCTTGGGTAACTTTCCAAAAGTGTTCACGGAGGTCTCAAATCCCTAAAGATCATGGCATAATGTCCATGTAAATGCACAACCATCAAGATGCAATAGAACTTGGAAAAATGCAATAAACCCTTTTTAACTTTTCAAGAACCCTACAGGTTCCAAAACTTGGTTTTATGGTCCCTTAAGCTTATAAAATCCATTCCTTAACTTCAACCTATATAAAACATCAGTTTAAAGCCAATGGAACCATCAAAAAAACCAATAACTCATCCCTTCTATTTCTTCTTTGCTGGCCGAGAAAACAGAAACAAAAAGGGAAAATGGGTTTTTCAAACTTGTTCATGTAATCATATGTTTTCTTGCTTCCAAAAATCCTTTTTCATGACATTGATCAACTCAAATAAATCTCCCTTTAGGAAAATCAAAATTTGGGCAGCACTTCCCCATAATATTGGGCTTCCCATAATTTTTACAACAACCAAAACAACCAATAACAAGCATCAAGCTATCTTTTACTACTCAAGAAAGAACTTGCAACCATTTACTACCTTTAAAACCTTCTCTTTTCCATTTTCCAAACTTGAAACCCTAACTTTCCATCTTTAAAAAGAGGGCTTTGATCAAGAAATCAATCCATTAGAAAGGTAGTAGAAGTTGCAATACTTGAGAAAAGATGAAGATTTGATAGCATAAGCTAACCTTGTGTTGTGGAAACTTGGCTCTCTTCTTTCTTGCTTGAAGGATGACGTTTTTTTGCTTGGGAGAGGAGGGAAAATCTGACCAAATGAGAAAGAAGGGAGGACGGTTTTTGGAGAAGAGAGAGGAGAAATTGGCTTATGTGAAAAGCCTCTCATGAAATGTGTGGTTGTTGTTAATTCTTGAAGGCCAAGTTTTGCTTTACTTGGTTGTCATTGTGCCACTTGTCCTCTCCTTATTGCATAGTAAAAAGTGATTTCTAGCTTGCCCTCCAAGTCTTAGTTGGGCTGACCGGCTCCCTGCCTATCCAGTTACTTGATCCGGTGGCACACATTTCTGTAAAGTAACCTTTATCCGGACAGCTTTCTTTTTACTTTTTCGGAGACTTTCTTTTTCATGTGGTGCCATTTTATAGGCCTCCTTGCCTAGGTGGAATCATTCCCTAGCCCAAAATGTCTCTGGGTTTCCTCGTAATTTGTCAGGATTCCTCGGTTTCCGTGAAACACCGTAAAACGTGCTTCCGGCGGCCAATTTGACTTAAGGGCATGGAAAATTCCTAGAATTTTCCCTGATACTCTAGCCTTTTGCCGTTTCTCAAAATTCGTCCCGGATTTCCCGTAATTAATTTTCTAATAAAATCCTTTTTCCGGGGTTTTTGGGTATTTTGATCTCTGAACTAAGAATCCACCTTTACTGGATGCTGGATAATAATTTTATTAAATACTTTAGGACTCGTCTAAACTTTTCTCAGTTCGGGTCTTTAACGTTTGAGAGCTCCTGCTACCTCAAATAATTAGTTCTCAATCATCCTTAACTCCAGAATCCCTTAATTACGAAAATGCCATTACTTGTTTTACTTTCCTCATAATTACCAAAATGCCACTACCTTTACTACTTTTTCCATAATTACCAAAATGCCATTATTTTTCTACTCTTTCTTAATTCCAGCTTTACCCTTGGTCAACCTTTGACTTTTCGTCAACTTTGACTTTTCGGTCAACTTTTGACCAAATTATCAAAATGTCCTTATTATTTGATGACATTTTGAGTCATGGGCCTTTTAATCAAAATGGCCGTTATACACTTGTCATTTATGCCAAATGGCCATTTTACCCTTTGGTCATTTTCACTTAGAACTCTCAAGACTAGACCCAAGGTCTCTTTTTATGTATAGGCATTTTCCTCTTCTATATTTCTTATATATTGTAACATCTCCTATTTCCCCCTATATGCTTGTATAAGATCACTTTTGAACCACTCTTGGGCCTTAGATATTAAAATTTGACCCAAAATTGTGAACTTGTATTTTCAAAAATGTAGAAAAACGTTGTTACTGTTTACGGGGCATTTTTCCAGATTTCTGGCCTAACTTTGAAAAATTATAATTAATTATAGAAAAATAGAAACTGAGTGGTTCCAATTTATAAATTTTTATTCTTAAGTGAAATATAGGGGAAAAATACTCATTGGCTCCAATTATTGCCCATTTGAATCAGTTTATTCCAAATCCGTGGCAATGTCCAAATGGTCACTGACAGTTTTTCCCTTAATTTTGGAAAATCATATCTCTTAATGTACACATAAAAATTTCACAAACTTTATATCATTTTAAATCTCAGGATGTTTAGTATTTAACTGGAATGCTTCAGCTCAATCAGAGCTCATTTGCTATTTTTATTCACCATTTGAAACAAGTCAGTTTTCAGGGCCTTTGGAACCCCTTGATTTTGAAATCTAACTTTTCTTAAAAATTACCAAAACCTCTTTTTGGTTTATAACCAAACCCTTATCAAGCATGATTACTTTCTTATAATCTCTTAGCTTTTCCTAGCCCATTTCCATACATACTTCATCACATATTCACTTGCTTCTTCACGTAGGGATTTATAGGTTACAACTTCAACAACTTGTAAAATAAAGTGCCATCAACCAACATATTTACACAAAATTCCTCAAGCAAACATAACATCTTCAACCATCAATAATCTTTTCCTTACCCTTGCTTGAGCTTCCCCCTATATGGTTAGTTGTTGCATAATAAGATTTAAAGAAATCCCAATAGCAAAACTAACTAACAAAACTTGTGAATGTGCATGTATTACTTTTCAACATGTGTGTATGATCAAGATACGTGTGACATATTCAAACATTACATTATCATGCATATGGCCATAGCTATCAAGGTCACATATCATACACAAAACATCAAGCTCATACATCATAAAATAATGCACCATTCACAACAAGTTCATAAAGTAATTTAGAAGAGTTAGTAGTCTTGCTACCTTTTTCCTTTAATTTCCCTTTGCACTTTAAAGCTCTCTTGGAAACCTTTTCCCAATAGCTCATTGGCTCCTTAAATTCCTAAACATCATGTGGTAATACATTTATAAATTCCAGCCACTAACATTGGCAAGAAAAATCATAAAAATGCAATTCCTTGTTACCTTAAACATGCATGACTATCCCCTTACCATTCCTTGTTGGTTTTAGCCTATTTTTAGGCATGCATCATCACACATTCACATGGTACCTTGAGTAGAGGTTTAGAGTTACAACCACAACAACCAAAAACTTCAAGAGAGCTAATAACTCAAATATTTACACAAAACGATGCAAGCAAGAGCAACTTCTTCATGTATCAATAATCTTTTCCTTATCCTTGTTTGAGCTTGCACCTACATGGTTAGTGGGTGGGGAATGAGATTTGGGAATCCCAATAGCAAAACCACATAATCAAAACATTGTGAATGTGCATACATAACTTTATAGCATGTGTATGAACATCTAAACATGTGACACATAAACTTCACTTGAATATGCATATGGCCATAGCACAAAAGTCACATTTCATACACAAATCATGAACTTTGCTCATCATAAAAGTTCATGTAACATTCACAAATCATTTTCTTAAATATGAAAGGAGATTAGTAGTTTTGCTACCTCAAGATCTTAGCTTTCCTTTAATCCAACTTCCAAAGTGTTCTTGGTTCTTTTTCATTTTGCTCTTGGGAACTCTTAAACCCCTAAAAATCATGGCATAACATCCACATAAACATGCCATCATCAAAATGGAACAAAACTTGAAAAACATATAAAAACCCCCTTTTTGGTTTTCTAAGTGTCCTACAAGTTCAAGACTTGATTTTTATGGCCCTTTAAGCTTTTAAAATCCATCTCTTAGCTTTACCCTACACAAAACATCATTTTGAAGCCAATGGCAAAAATAAGGAAAGGAAGGGTTTTTCAACTTTGTTCATGAAACCATGTGTTTCCTTGCTTCTAAAACCCCTTTTCTTAACTTTAATATACTCAAACACACCTTCCCTTAGACCAAAAGAAATTTGGACAGCACCTCCCTATAAACTTGAGCTTTCCAAAATTTTACAACAACACAAACTAACTAACAACAACCAACAATCTATCTTTTACCCCTCAAGGAAGAGCTTGCAACTATTTACTACTTTTAAAACCTTCTCTTTTCCATTTTAAACTCTTGAAGTCCTAGCCTTTATCCTCAAAAAGGGAGGCTTATTCAAGGAACAACTCAAGATAAGGTAGTAGTAGTGGCAAACTCAAGAAAAGAGGGAGATTTAGTTGCAAGAACACTTTACCTTGTGTTATGGAAGCTTGGATCTTCTTTTCTTGCTTGGGGAGGGAGTGTTTTCTAGAGAGAAGGGAGAGCAAATTTTAGATTGCAAGAGGGAGAGGGAGGGACGAAATTGTGAGGGGCAGAGAGAAGATTTGCTAATTTAATTTGGTCTCTTGCAATTTGTGTGATGGAAATTACAACTTGGAGCCCAAAATACTTTTCAGACCCCTAGGTGTTAGATTTTGTTGGTTGGGCCTTTGCCCAGTCCAGTTACATGATCCGGTGGCACGCATTTCCGTAAAGTACCCTTTGCGCGGGTAACTACCTTCTTACTTTTTCGTAGACTTTATCTTTCATGTGGTGCCATTCCATAGGCCACCTTGCCTAGGTGGCATCATGTCCTAGTCTCTAGCATCTCCGGGCTTCCCTCGTAACTTGTCAGGATTCCTCGATTTGCATGCAACACCGTAAAACGAGCTTTCGGCGACCAATTTGACTTAAGGACATGGAAAATTTCTATATTTTTCCCTGATTCCCAAGCTCTTTTCTGTTCCTCAAAATTCTTCCCGGATTTTCCGTAATTAATTTTCTATGGCATCTTGGTGGTATTAGAGCCCAAGATTTTGGCTTACGGGCCCACAAAGGAAAAGTTTTTGAAACCCACGGTAAAGATTCGTTTTGGCCACAAATGAATGTTTTTGGAACCCACAACAAATACTCAGTATGCATTGACATCGCATTAAGAATTAGTTGATGAGTGCAATTACTTGCATTATATTGAGTTGGATAAATTACCTATTTATGATTTGATGAATGTATATAGATGAGCGTGAACACCTATAGTACTAAGGTTATGCAACCCCTAATCGCTAACCCTGAGGATAAAACCTATAATACGATTACGCCCGAAGTCAGCATGCATTCTGAGCCATCGGTCAATCAACGTGTGATTTCCGATGATGATCTGGAAGACTTAATTGAAGTGGATGATTTAGGTCTGGAGATAGAAATGCTATTCTCCAAAAATGATGATAAGGGCTCAAAGGTAGAGTCACCCTCGACCGAAGAAGGGGATCTGGAAATCGAGATATTTTTCTCCGAAGAGGATGATGAAAGTGTTCCAGAGAAGGAACCATCGGACAAGTGGTCTACGACTGTAGAGTTGGATTATGACTCGAACGTAGCAATGGAAACCGAGACAGAATCTAAGGTAGTGGTAGTACCTAAGATTGATGATGAGTATGACCTCGCTAGCAAGATGTATCTGCATAGCATCTTACTAGCTCATGCTAGAGAGCTGCAGGAACACATGTCCCCGACAGGATGCAAATACTACCTGGCATGGATTGATAGGGCTAGGGAAGTCTACGAGATTGAGTAGATGTTCCCATTTGCAGCATCGGATGAGGAGTGGATAGATGATGTCATGGCAACCATTCTGGACCCTGGACTGAAGGCAGTGGCAGAGCAACGCATTCTCTTTCTCCCTATTCCTAGTTTCCACGCTTTCCTGAACAGGCTGGAATACCTTGTATTGGAAATGTTTCCAGACGATTAGACAGCTAGATATCGTAAACGTTTTGAGGATACCTAGAAAAGTTAGATTTTCTAGATGAAAGGTGAAACTTTTTGTGAAACTTTTGAGAAACTTTTTGTGAAGAATGATAGGATGAAAAAGTATAACAACTGCTACAAGATGTAAGAAATGTATCCATGAATATATATATATATATGAAATGCTATTTTGAGAAGTAGTATGGAGAGCATGGATTTAAGTTATGATGTTAATTCTGTTGTTCATTCTTTAAGGGCTAAAATGGTACAAACCCACGGAAATCAACATAGAGGAGGATCAAGAGGTCGTCCTAGATGAGAAGATCCTATACAAAAGGTATTAAGGAGAACTCGGAATGTAGAGCAGCAGCAGGATCCACCTAGACAGGATGATCTGATGCAAGAAATCCTAAGAAGGTTAAATGAACAGCAGAATTTTATGGAGCAACTGAGAGTAGACCAAGCTCGACAAGAACAGGAAAGAGTAGCTGAAAGAGAAGCTACTATTCAGGCAGCAATAGCAGCCACATTAGCTGCTCAGAATCAGAATCAAAACCAAAATTAGAATCAAAATATACCTCAACCACCCCCTCAGACAGAGCCTAAGCAAGTCCATGATCCCCTGCCAATTCGAGTTGTTAGACCGGAGGATCAAGAGGAGGTGCAACAATGGGTGACAAAGTTCTACAAGCATAACCCACCTATCTTTGAAGGTCCCTTAAACATCTCAGTAGCAGAGAAGTGGATCACATGGCTTGAGAAGATCTTCAAGGTTATGAATTGTCCCTTGGAAGTAAAGGCACAGTTAGTCATTTACAAGCTGGAACAAGAGGCAGATCAGTGGTGGAGCAATACTGAGCTAATTCTGTAGGCAAGGGATACCCCTGTCACTTGGGAAGTTTTCCTTGATCAGTTCAACCAGAAGTACTTTCCTAAGTCAATTTAAGATGAGAAAGAAGTTGAATTCCTTGTTTTGAGGCAAGGAGAGAAGGAATCATTTGATGAGTACTTGGCTAGGTACTTGCAACTGTCTAGATACTCGACGTATCTCCAGCGTACTCATGATGAAGAATGGAACACCGAAAGGATGTTAAGGGGTTTGAAACCGACTTTAAGGGAAAGAGTAGCCCCGATGAGGATAACAACCTTTAATATTGCTGTTGAGGTTTGTAGAGTGACGGAAAGTAGCCAGAATCATCATTCCTTGGCCAAAGCTTCAACCTCTACGAAGAAGCTGGGACCGAGTAGCATTGCAAGTAGTAAGAGAGGCAGGAGACCTCCGTTCCGAAAAGGATTTAAGAAGTAAGGAAAGAGAAGTACCTTTCCGCTTAGCTAACCAACTAAGCCCTACAGTATATGTGGCAAGATTCATGTAGACAGACCTTGTTTTGCAGGCCAAAATGTCTGCTACTCATGCGGGAAGCCTAGACATTTTGTTAGGGACTGCAAGCAGATGACTGAAGGATCTCGACCTCAAAGTTCGGGCAGAGTGTTTACTATGAACCAGGAGGAGGCTCGCAAGTCGCCAGAGATGATCCAAGGTACAATCCATATAAATGATTACCTTGTGCATGCAATGTTTGACTCAGGCACAAGCCATTCATTCATCTCTTATAACTATGCTGAGCATCTAGGTTTGAGTATAGACACATTGCCATATGATATGACTGTGTCTACACCCACTGGTACGAAGGTTGACACTTGTTATGCATGTCTAAATTGCAGCACTACGATTGATTTGATATGTCTGCCCCTGCATGGTATTGATGTGATAACTGGTTTGAATTGGCTGTCTACTAATAGCATATTACTTCATTGCAAGAATCGGACCTTGATATTTCTCAGTAGAAAAGTAAGCCCACCTACTGAGGCTAAGTTGAATTTTATTTCGGAAATGAAGGTAGAAAGGTGTTTAAGGAAGGGATGTTAGGGATACGTAGTATTCTTCTCAGCTGAAGTAGAAGTCAAGGAGTCTCTCAATGACATACCGGTAATTAGAGAATTTCCCGAAGTGTTCCCAGAAGAGATTTGCGGACTGCCTCCAGAGAGAGAAGTAGAATTTTCTATTGATCTAGTACCTGGAACCAATCCTATCTCAAAGACTCCATATAGAATGGCTCCAAGCAAAATGAAAGAGTTAAAGAAGTAGATTGAGGAGCTATTAGATAAGGGACTTATTAGACCTAGTGTCTCGGCCTGGGGAGCTCCAGTTCTCTTTGTGCATAAGAAAGATGGGAGTCTCAGACTATGTTTTGACTACTGTGAGTTGAACAAGGTGACGATTAAGAATAAGTATCCTCTTCCCCCGATTGATGATTTGATGGATCAACTGAGTAGTGCCAAGGTGTTTTCCAAGATTGATCTCAGATCAAGCTATCACCAGCTTCGAGTTAGAGCTGACGACATTGCTAAAACGGCCTTCCGAACTAGATACGGACACTATGAGTTCTTAGTGATGCCATTCGGACTGATAAATGCCCCTGCAATTTTCATGGATTATATGAATCGCATCTTTCGGCAATACCTGAACCAGTTTGTCGTAATCTTCATTGATGACATATTAGTGTACTCTAAATCTTTAGAGGAGCATGAAAGGCATCTGAGAATCGTACTAACCATTTTGAAAGAAAAAAATTTATACTCTAAGCTCAGTAAGTGTGAATTCTGGTTACCTGAAGTAAAATTCCTAGGGCATGTGATCTCTCAGGAAGGGGTCGTAGTAGACCACGCAAAGTAGAGGTAGTACTGAGATGGAATCAACCTAGAACGGTAACCGAAGTCAGAAGCTTTCTGGGCCTAGTAGGTTACTACAGATGTTTTATTCAAAACTTTTCTCGGATTGCCTTACTGCTGACTAAGCTCACACGAAAGAACCAAACTTTACATGAGATGAAAAATGCGAGGCTAGTTTTCAAGAATTAAAGAAAAAGCTAACCTCGGCCCCTATATCCAAAAGAAACCTATGTGGTTTATAGTGATGCTAGCAAGCATGGACTGGGATGTGTTTTAATGCAGCAAGGGAGAGTAGTAGCTTATGCCTCTCGGCAGTTAAAGCCACATGAAGAAAATTACCCCACACATGATTTGGAGATAGCAGCGATTGTTTACGCTCGAAAGATATGGAGGCATTATTTATATGGAGCAACCATCGAGTTCTATTGTGACCACAAAAGTCTCAAGTATTTGCAAGATCAGAAGGAACTAAACTTGAGGCAGAGATGATGGATGGAATTGCTCAAGGACTATGACTACCAGATTAAATATCATCCAGGAAAAGCTAATGTAGTTGCCGATGCATGAAGCAGAAAGACGACGCAGGTGGCTATGATGATGATGAAAGAGCAAAGGCTGATAGAAAGCATCCGAGATTGGGGTGTATTAAATCAGTTGCAAGTGGAACCTGACAGATATGGCACTACCTAGATCCATAGTTATATAGAGGATGAAATCAAAGAAGCTCAAGAAGTGGATCCGTTTGCATGGAATATAGAAACTCAGATGAGTCAAGGAAGAGCTAAAGAGTTTAATAAGACCCCTAAGGGAATAGTGAAGTTAAGAGATCAATATTATATCCCTCTAAAGCCTACTTTGAGGCAAAAGATACTTGATGAGGCTCACAGGAGAAAATATACTATCCACTCTGGAATGACCAAAATGTATCATGAGCTAAAGTTTTTAGTGGCCTAGAATGAAAAGAGACATCACCGAGTATGTGAACAGATGTCTTACTTGTCAAAAAGTAAAGATAGAACATCAGAGGCTGCCAAGATTATTACATAGTCCAACGATCCTAGAATGGAAATGGGATAGCGTGAAGATGGATTTTATCGTAGGATTGCCAGAGTTAGCAAAGCATAATGCTATTTGGGTGATAGTAGACAGATTGACTAAGTTAGCACATTTCCTTGCAGTTCATACCAACTGGCCACTAACGAAGTTAGCAGAGACGTACATCAAGGAGATTGTAAGATTACACGGGGTGCCGAAGAATATAATCTCAGACCGAGATCCTCGTTTTACATCGAGATTTTGGAAATCTTTGCAAGAGGCCCTCAGAACCAAATTAAGTTTTAGCACAGCTTATCATCCACAGTCGGATGGACAGTCAGAAAGGACGATTCAAACGCTCGAGAATATGTTGAGAACGTGTGTACTAGAACTCAAAGGAGCCTAGAGTGTGTATTTACCATTGGCTGAATTTGCTTATAACAACAGTTATCACTCTAGTATACAGATGGCGCCTTATGAAGCATTGTACGGAAGGAAATGTAGATCTCCTTTGTGTTGGACAGAGCTGAAAGAAAGAGACATGTACAGTCCAGAGATAGTAGATCGTACAGCTGCTGAAGTCGAGATGATAAAGAAGAAGCTTTTGGCAGTTCAAAGTAGACAAAGAGTTATGCCGATAAGAGAAGATGACCTTTGGAATTTGAAGCCGAAGATCATGTCTTTCTTCGAGTATCTCCAATAACAGGAGTAGGTCGATCTTTGAAGACAAAGAAACTTAGTCCAAAGTTCATTGGGCCATTTGAGATTATCAATCGAGTTGGACCAGTAGCCTATCGGCTAGCCTTGCCCCCAAATTTGAGTTTGATTCACAATGTCTTCCATGTCTCCCAGCTGAAGAAGTACAATCCTGACCCAACTCATGTTAGAGAGCATGAAAATATGGCATTGAAAGAAAATTTGTCATATGAAGTCGGACCGTCCTACATTTTTTTGACCGAAAAGTGAAGCAGCTCTAGAATAGAAGCATCCCGATGGTCAAAGTGATATGGCAAGGGTCAGCAGCTGAGGAAGCTACCTGGGAAGTGGAGGAAGACATCAAGAGCAAATATCCTGAGATATTTAAATAAGGTACATAAATTTTGAGGACGAAATGTATTTTTAAGGAGGGTAGAAATGTAATATCCGCATTTCGGTAGTTTGAACTAAAGGCTAGATTGGTAAATTATGCGATAATCTAAGGCCCATAAATACGGAAAAAAATATAGAGGAAATTGCCTAAAGGAAAGAAAGATCATAATTGACTAAGTCCTTAGTCTTAGGAAGTCTAAGTGAAAATGACTAAGGGTAAAATGGTCATTTGGCCTACATGATAAAGGCAAAATGGTCATTTGACTAAAAGATCTTGGGCTCAAAGTGTCATCAAATAATAAGGACATTTTGGTAATTTGGTCAAACTCAACCCAAAAGTCAATACTTTGGTCAACTTTGACTACGATCACAATGCTTAGAATCGAATGCATGAGTCTCTAGTCGAAAGTTTCTTCTGTAATATCAAAAGCTAACCATTATGGATTTAGAGAGGAATTGGAATACTTTCTTTAGAAATATTCCCTTTCCTGAAAAAAAATTTGGACTATCTAGGTTTGGATTGTGGGAACCAAAGAGCCAATTGATTTGATCAAGACTGATGACCAAATATCATGACTCTCATGAATAAATTTTCAAATCATTTTAAATTATTTTTAAGGGACATGAACAACTTATATATGTCTACACTTGCTTTTGAAAGGGAAGTAACGCTTCATTTCCGTGGTGGGTGGTTCTAATGGAATTAGTCGTTAGATTTTACATGCACATGTCTCACGTAATCATTGTTCACGTGCAGCAACAGAATACTTGATCACTGTTCATACACGCATATCCCGTGAGTCTCCTGTAATCTCTCTTTAGCTTTACTGTCATCAATCAATCCCTGTAATCTCACATATATATTTCCATTGTGTATCCCCCTAGTCAATGTGCATGGATACTGCGCATATCTTAACTGCATTCTTCTCTATATATATATTTACAATGAATAATGAATCAAGGCGCCTTTGCAGAATCCTTTTCCATATGGTATCAGAGCGGTAACCATCCTTAGGTACGAGTACTGAGAAGAAGACGGAGACTGCTCCTGGCGTCAACAAACGGAGAGACCCCAACTCTCCATACTACCTTCATCCATCTGATAACCCAGGCCAAATTTACATTGGGGACCTCCTTCTCGAAGGAAACTATGCTGAATAGGCCAGTGACATGACCAACTCACTGTACATCAAGAACAAAGTTGGTTTTGTGGATGGCTCCCTGTTGATGCTGGCTGTGACTTCTCCCGACCTCAATCACTGGATGCGATGCGATGCAATAGTTAAGGGTTGACTGAAAAGTGCAATGCACAAGAATGTGCGCTCCAGGGTTCGTTATGCTAAGACAACAAGAGAAATGTGGGTAGATCTCAAAGAGCGTTTTGGCAAAGGAAGCGCGCCACGTGCCTACGAGCTGTGACGGGAAGTGGCTACACTGTGAAAGGAGAAAATGAGTGTACCATCCTACTACACCAAACTCAAGAGCTTATGGGATGAGATCCAAACCATCACCCCTTGGCCCCGCTGTGACTGTGGTGGCTGCAAATGCAGCCTCGATAAGAAACTCCTCGCCGTGAAGGAACAGGAGCAGCTATATGATCTCCTTATGGGGCTCAATGAAAGCTTCAATCCAATCAAGACTTAAACCTTAAGTATGCAGCCTAGTCCCAGGCTGGGACATACATATCAGCTTGTTGCTGAGGATGAATAGCAACGTCTCGTGTCCAGCATGAATCATGCTGTCATCAAATCAACAGCCTTCCTGGTTTAGATAGTACCAAAGGAACCTCTGGATAGGAATCCCTAACGCGATAAACAGCTATGCACTCATTGTAAAAATTAGGACACACTGCAAAGAATGCTATGAACTTATTGGTTATCCCTCCAACTGGAAAAACGCCAGGGGAGAAAGAGAAACCCAACTCATGGGGAGATAGATACAGCATTTCTAAGGCAGCCCAGGTTACTACCTCAGAGAGTCCTATTCCTGGTTTGACTTACAATCAATTTGAACACCTCATGCAATGCATAAACGAAGAGACAGATAAACCCAGATCTCAGGAGCCTCGAGCAAATATGGCAGGTACTCTTAATTTCCATGATGAATGGTTACTTGATACAGGTGTAACTGACCACATTACTTGCAATCGCTCAATGCTTACAAATATTGTTCAAGCTATCAACCAATTACCTGTCAGGGTACCCACAGAACAGGAAGCTCCTATTCACGATGTAGGAAAAGCAACATTGACGAATGATCTTCTTCTCAATAAAGTTATATATATATATTCTAGATTTTCACTGCAATTTGTTTTCCATTAGTAAATTATTAAGGCAGTATAAAAATTACTATGTAATCCTTGTTGGCAATATATGTCTCACTCAAGACTACATCTCGAGGAAGCTAATTGGCGTGGCTGAGGAACGCGATGGATTGTACGTGTTCGGGTTAGAAAGTGAGAAAAGATCAACTTTCTTCACTAAAGGCACACCTAACCCATAGCACTGGCACAACAGACTGGGACACCCATCGGTTGAAAAAATGAGGCAAATGCCACCTTTTCTCAATTCATCTGTCCCTAGAATGGTTTTCTGTGATTCATGTATTAGAGCCAAGCAGACTCGACTTCCTTTTTTTGACAGTTACAAAAAGACCTTGCTGTAACACCTCTTACTTGACCCTCTTAACTTCCATTATGATGAGTTGGAACCAAATTATGGCCTCAAGTAACTCAAATTGTCAAAAGAGACTAAATTGAAAACTTTCATTTTTAAGAAAGTTACTATTCACAGTTTTTCGGGCTAAATTTGAAACTTCATAACTAATTTGAACTTCTGAGACGGTTTCATCTAGTATCCTCCGCCTTATAACAGGCTTTGGAGGGATATAACATCTATTTTTGAACATAACTATTCCCTCAGAGACTCCATTAAATTCTTTAGCTTCTGCTTAACTCAGCTGAGTCTCTATACTCGTAGTAAACTGATCCTCTTTCCGAGTTTCTTTATTCTCATCATCTATATTACTAAGAATCTGAATAATTTTATAACTATCAAGCTTTTCTCTTTCATCATCACTATCATCATCATCGTCATTATTATCATCATCATGGCCACCTGCACTATCATCTTGTTCGGTGTATCAACGACTACATTTTCTTTACTCAGATGACACTTTATTTAATAGTCGTAGTCCTTGAGCAACTCCATCCATCGTCATTGTCTCAAGTTTAACTCTTTCTAATTTTGTAAATACTTGAGACTCTTATGATCATAGTATAGCTTGAGGGTTGCTCCATATAACTAGTGCCTCCATATCTTTA
>JANTPZ010130797.1:0-13142 GCA_025593235.1 Vachellia pachyceras
ATGGCCCCAAAAGGAAGGTGGAAGATCTGTTTGACTCATCATAGATCGAACCATATCTAATAGAGTTCAATTCCTCCTTTCAGAAACTCCATTCCATTATGGGGTTCCTGGAGGAGTGAGTTGTGAGATTATCCCACAACTCCTAAGATGGTCAACAAACTCTTGGCTCGGATATTCACCTCCTCGATCAGATCGAAGGCCCTTGAACATTTCAAAAGATTCAGATTTATGTTTCATTAGATAGACATAACTATATCTACTAAAATCATCTATAAAAGTAATGAAGTACAAATAACCTCCTCTGGCAGGCGTATTTAGTGGCCCACATACATCTGTATGTATGAGGCCCAATAAATCAGTGGCCCTCTCACTATGCCTAGTAAAAGGTGCCTTAGTCATCTTTCCCAATAAACAAGATTCACACGTGTCAATTGATTGAAAATCAAATGCGTTAAGAAATCCATCTTGATGGAGTTTAGAAATGCATTTCTCATTTATTTGGCCTAGACGACAATGCCATGGGTAGGTTGGATTCAAATCGTTTGATTTAATCCTTTTAGCAGTTATGTTATAGATATTTCCACTTGCGGGATGTTCTAAATTTAAAAGGTAATAATCAAGATGCAGATCACTATCAGCATAAAAAATGTCATTACGATAAATAAAACATTTGCCATTCCCAGCAATGGAAGTATAACCTTTCTTATCCAAATAAGAAAGAGAAACAATGTTACTACTCAAAGCAGGAACATAAAAGCAATTGTTCAAAACAAACAAAAGCCCACTGGGCATAATTAATTCATAAGTGCCTATAACTAGAGCAGCAACTCTTGCTTTATTCCCAACGCGTAGGTCTACTTCACCCTTCTTCAATTTTCTACTGTCCTTGAGGCCCTGCACATTTGTACAGATGTGAGAACCACATGCAGTATCTAATACCCATGCAAAGGAAGTAGAGAAATGAATATCTATAACATAAATACCTGAAGAGATAGCCCCGCTATCCTTCTTTTTCTTTTTCAGATCTTCCAGGAAAAGCTTGCAATTTCTTTTCCAATAACCAGGTTCATTGTAGAAATAGCATACTCCATCCTTTGGAGGCTTAGCCTTATCAGGCGTGGACTTGGTTTCAGGTTTGTTTGGCCTTCTGGTCTTACCAGGGAAGCCTTTACCCTTCCCATTTCCCTTGCCTTTCCTTTTCATACCCTTTCCTTTCTGAACCATCAAAACAGTGCTAGGCCTTTTCTTGATGCTCTGTTCAGCTGTTTTGAGCATCCCATGCAGTTCAGAAATGGATTTCTCCATGTTCTTCATGTTGTAATTCATGACAAACTGGTCATAACTGTTAGGGAGTGAGTTTAAGATCAAATCTGTATCTAACTCCTGACTCATGGAAATCCTAGCCTCTCAAGGTGATCAATGTAGCCCTTCATCTTTAAACATGAGAGCTAACTGATGCACCTTCAGCCATCTTGCAGGAATGTAAGGCCTTTGTGGTCTCATACCTTTCCTGCCTTGCCTGTTGCTGGAACATTTCCTTAAGATGAACAATCATCTCATATGCCTCCATATGTTCTAGGTCCTTTTGGATCTCTGGAACCATGGTGGCTAGCATAAGGCATCCCACATCCACAGAGTCATCCTTATGCTTCACGTAAGCATCTCTATGAGCTCTGGGAGCATTGGCTGCAGGCTCATCAGGAATGGGCCGATCAAGGACATAAGCCTTTCTTTCGTGCTTGAGAATGATTCTCAAGTTCCTGAACCAGTCAAGAAAGTTTGTCCCATTGAGTTTTTCCTTCTCAAGGACCGATCGCAGTGATAGTGTAGCAGTATTAGTAGTCGTCATGATTCTACAATTTCAAAAATACGCAAAGCATATTAATAATCTCTCACTAAATTAATAACCCTCAATATAATTAGTGGGCTAAGATCCATATTTCACTTAAACTTAACTCCGCTTTGGCAAGACATTAAATTCAAGTTATTTAGGTAGGTAACCCTTTACCAATTACATCACATGTAACTCTTAGATTTTATGGGATTCGATCATCATATGACCGGCATGTTTAATCCCATCTAATGCCTTGAGATCTAAAACCGTTTTGATAATCTCAATTAAGTCAAAACAATAATGAAATGGGTGAGTAGCACCATTACTCATGATTGTCTTCCCAAGATAACTTAAATGCATCCACTTTGGTGCAACATACATGTGAGCGATCGAGGTTTTGACAACTATTCATTAATTGACGGCATCAAGACTTAAGATTCATTTGGAGGGTTTAACGAATTTAATCTTACGAATATAACACGGGTTGTTATTTCATCTCATACAATACCATATTTGATGATTGTAAACTATCATGCAATGATCT
Source organism: Vachellia pachyceras (assembly GCA_025593235.1). Lineage (NCBI taxonomy): Eukaryota > Viridiplantae > Streptophyta > Magnoliopsida > Fabales > Fabaceae > Vachellia > Vachellia pachyceras. The sequence goes on from JANTPZ010130797.1 coordinate 2,379, forward strand.
AATCAAAAGCATATAATAAACGTGAGACAACATGGCTGTCCTAACCTAAATACTCCCAAGCCAATGAGAGGAATTCTAGAAAAGCTTAAAAGATTACATTGAAGGAACCCTCATTTGAACATACGAAGGGAGTGAGATGAGAGAAGAATGTACATCAAGAATCTTTAAAGGAAGGCACGACTCCAGGCCGTATTTATGGTGAGGGCATCGGGAAAGAAGATCTTGAAATCTATTCCAATAGTCATATAATGACTCATCAAACTCTTGACGTGCGGAATATATTTCTTTCCTCATAGATGATGTTCTGAAGGCCGGGAAATACTTCTCTAGGAAAGCCTTTCTCAAATTTCCCCAACTCTGATGGGCATTGGCTACATGCCTCGGGAGACTCATGAACCATTCCCTTGCCTTCCCTTCCAATGACAAATGGAATACCTTCCACAGTACTTGATCAAGCAAGGCTCCCAACGGTTTCATGCTTTGGCAAATCATCGACAATGATTGCAAGTGGATGTAGGGATCCTCTCCTGGAAAGCCATGAAATTTTGGAAGAGAATTAATCAACAATCCTTTAATCTCAAAATTAACATCATAATTAGGGCATGCAGCAGTAAATGGATCATAATTCACATCAGAAATGTGAAATGTGAAAAGTGAAAAAGAAACTTGGTAAAATGCAAAGTTACGCCACATCAAAATGTGAAATGTGAAAAGTGGAATCAAATGGATGAATTAAATAACACCCGAGAGGATGAATCAAAGTTACGCAGATGATAGCATAAAAACTTATTGTTAGGCCTTGGAAACGGATCAAAACAATTGTAATTTCCAAGGATTGCACTATAGGGTGCAACCCTAGGGTCGTTCGGAGCCTCATGCACCACTAGTTAGTTAGCTTGTGATTAAGTTTGCTTTGAAAGTGAAAACAGTTTTTGATTCAAAATTGTATAGAATTAAAACTAAATACAAAACAAAGTTTCTTTTTGGGGTTTTTGGATTTTGGGAATGCAATGAAAAATAGCTTTGAAAACACAAAAGATGTTCGATGATGAGTTCCTCTTGGAAATGGTTTAGGCTATCATAGTTCACAAAACATAAGGGAAAGTAGTAGTTTTGCACTAAGTTTTGTAATGAAAACCCCAACAACTCGCTGGGTCAAAAATTCCATGCAATGAACTCCATTCCATGAAACCCTTTAAAAACACTTAGTGTGTATAAAGAAATTGCCAAATGAAAAATCCAACTCAACGCAATATCACCTCAAATATCAAGCATAAGTAGGAAGATAAAAGAGAGCAACAAAGATCTCATTGAATAGGTAGAAATGAGACTTCACTCTACCAAGTCAAACACAAAGCAAAATCAATACACAAGTAATCCAAGTTTGGCTCAACCGAGACCAAGTATTTAAGTGCAAATCACAAGTCCTAACTCTATAACACAAACACAAATTAAAACTACTACTCCCCTTTAGCACTTTGAACTCAAGCCATCTTCATCTCCAAGAGGATGGGAGGGATCTAGCTACTCATGGCAAGCAGCTTAGTGCTCTGGATGGAAGATTGGATGTGCATGATGATATGGGAGATGAGAATGAAGTGAGGTTAGGGTTTTTAGTGAAGTAGGATGAGAGAAAAATTGGAAAGGATGAGATGAGAGTGTTTCAGAGGTGCGGTGGCTGCTCCCCCTCAGATCCTTTGAAATTTACCCTAAAAAGGGTGTATTAATCACTCTGGGTTGGATCCAAGAGGTGGGTTGGTTATTCTTTCCATTTAGAGCCTGATCTGATGCTGATATGCGATATTCACTGCGATGAACCTCTCTCGAGAGTTCTTGCTCGTTGGCTTGATCTTTGGCCGCGGCGAATGATGAATTGTGCTGCGGCAAAATGTTCCAAAGGTGCTTCCAACTGTCCTTTGCCAGAGTTCCTGAAATGAAATAGCAAACATTTGAAGTATCACTTGCTCATGATTAGAATTAAGTGCAAATGTATCATTTTTCATGATAAATGCACCCAAAATCAAGCTAATCATAATCAACAACTCTAGTTTCCAAATTAAGCTCAAGAAGGGTCATGATGGACCAAAAATGCATTAAATGCTTTGGAAATTCTAGCAAATGTACTAAAGAAATAAAGCTCAATCACCATCACTACTTTATGCTTTCATTAGAGTAACGTCAACTTTGGTTTGCTTAGCCTCAATTGTGCTTTCTATTTCTTTTGTGGAAGACATGTTGCTTTTATAAAAAACAATGTCAACTCCACTATTGAGGCTCACTTTCTCTCTTTTGGAGGATGTGCTACTTCTATTATAGCAATATCAACTCTGCTTATTGAGTCTCGACTATCTTTCCTTAGAGGACCTATTTCCCATTTTCTTGGGAGTTACTCATGGCCAAGACTTTTCTCATGCTTATTCTAGCCATAAACTATTTCTATGCTATTAAGAAAACTCCTAATACTTAATGTAAAGCTTTCATCATTCTATTAATATCAAATCCTCACATATTGGATGTGTACCAAAAAGTTATGCATTTCCAAAATTTGAGGAAAAATCTGGAAAATTGAAAAATAATAAAATGAATAGTGTTTTTTCATGGCTTATTCTGTACTATTAAGAATGAAAATGGGCAACTTGGTATTTTTTTTCCTTTAGAGAATTAAATTAGCTTTGAATGGAGACTTGAACCACTTGATTTCGATTTTTGTAGAATTAGTTATGACTTTCCAAAGTTGACTAAAATTTCAACGTTACCAATTAAATTGTAACCCAAAAAAATGTTTTTAAAATTTAACTTGTTTCACTAATTCTAGCCTTTGGAAAGCATTCAATTAGTCTAGTAATGGTCTCCATTGCTCATAAAAGTAAAGTTAAGAGGTGTTTTATTTTTCTTTTCTAAAAGGATATAAACATACACGCAAAGTTAACTTACTTGATTTCTGGAAGAAGGAAGAGAAAGGAAAAGAAAAAATGAAAACAAGGAGAAACATGATGACTAAATAGTGGGGGGCAAGGGAGAAGGAAAAGGACCTAGATAAGTGAGTACTGTGTTTCAACTTCAATGATATGTGGCCGCAAGTAGGGTGTGTGGGTGATGAAAATGATGCTTTTAGGGAATGAGGTAAGGTTCTTCCTCAGTAGGTTGTGATCCTGTTAAACTAGGCTAATATAACTATTTTATAAAAACTAGAATTAAGTACATTTATTTAAAAATTATTTACATATTAACATTTTATTTGATATATATACTATTTATTGCTGAGTATTACCAAAGGCGAGCACAAGTCTGACTTGGTAAAGGATGGGGTGCATGCTCTGAGTTACTGAGGATAGAGGAGGAAGAGGGAGGTGTAATATCATCATTTCTTGTAATCGAGGATAAGGGCTAAACGAGGGGCTACAAGGTAATTAAGGGTCCAAAGAGTGAATAGAAGTTTAATAGATGCTAAAGGGCCATTTTGCAAGTATATAAAACATAAGGGCAAAATGGTCTTTTTGAGAAAAGTTAAGGGTGTTTTGGTAATTTTGATCAAAATACCAGAAAATGACCTTGGGCACCAGAAGGTAGAGAAAAAGCCATTGATCAGTAATTGAGGCTCACTTAAGGTTTTATGGACAAAAATACCCTTTGCGGGAAATTTTTATGATAATTAATATTTTTGCTGTTTAATGAGTTTTTAACCAAATATTATTATTTAAATTGTTCAAAATCTGCATAAATGTAATATTAAATTGATTAAAAATAGTTTTTTAAGTGATCTAATTGATAAAATTATTTCTAACAGAAAGTGCGAAACAATTTGTTGGAACGGCGATACAAAGGCTGAAAATCGTCGAATTTGGATTTTTGGAAGAAAATTAATTACGGGCATTTTTGGAATGAGATTGGAGTTAAGAAAAATACTCAATGAGCTATTGAATTATGAGAATTTTTAAAAACCCTACAATGGCTTGTGATCTGAAAATTCCTGAAAAGCATTTTCGACAAAAACAATCAAATAAAGCCACGTGATTTTTGTAAAAGTAGATTGTGGGGATAATGAAGCTGCCAGTTGTGATTCTCTTGTTTAAAGAAGGAAAGTAAGAGTATATTCAATCAAATAAAGCCATGTGAATGTTTGTAAAAGTAGATTGTAGGGATAATTCAGCTGCCACTTGTGATGCTCTTGTTTAAAGGAGAAAAGTAAGAGTAGATATTTTATAAAGTGGTAGTTTTTATCAGTTTAAGATTACTCTGGCAGTATAAGTGGACCCCACTTAAATTAACAATACTTGGTGCAAATTATTAAAGCTTTGCAAGCCCATTTTTGCCCCAAAATTTCATGCTCCCACCTGAAGAAAGAGAGAGAAGTAGCTATGGTAAAGAACAAGCAAGAAGGAGGTGAAAATCAAGCAAAGGTCAAGGTAAAGTTGAAGTTTGTGCTTGATTTCTTCAATAGAATCTGATCTAAGCCTTGTTCATCCTTTCTACCGATTTAGTTTTCTCTCTAAGCTTATGGTTTAAAAGTTTTAAGAGTGGTTTTGAAAAGGGTTGATAGAGAAAATGAAAAGGAGTAAGAATTGCAAGAAATACATGATGTAGATCAACTCAATGCTTGATTTGCAATATGTTAATGCTTAGTTTGAATTGATTTGAAGTTGTTTTGAGATTATGGTATGAAACCCTCCTCCATGGTTGCTGGATAAAATTGATGATGCATGGGAATGGATGTTTACACGTTGTTTAAGGATTGGAAATTGGTCAAGGAATGGGATTATTCATGGGTATGCAAATAAATCTTGTAAAATTCCATTTCCGTCAATTTTTTGTAAATTTTCGTCCAACTGAGGTTCAAGGGAAAATGATTATGATTTTGTGTATTTTGATGCTTCCATTGAGTTCAAAATGCAAAATTGTATAGGGTAGAAGCCCAAGCACAATTATGGAAGCATTAAAGTCACAATTGGTCAAGTTACAAGTGGGGTTGAGGTTAAGAGTGCTAAGTGTTATAATGCACTAAGTAGTGTCAAGTTATTGATTTAGCATACTATGGCATGTATATAAGTGTTAAAGTGCCAAGAAGAGTTCCAAAGTGACAAGTTCAAGTGGAAGTCACTTCAAGTGCCTGTTGGAAAGTTAAAGTTTCAAGGTAGCAAAATTTCTAACCTTGACATCTACTTTGCATTGATTGTTGTACATGTTATTTGCCACGTTTGATGTGTGGTTATAGCCACTTGAAATCTAAATCCTTGCTTGTGAGAATGCATGGTTGTAGCTATGCAATGATTACCTTGGCTTTGTGCAAATATGATAGAAGTAAGGTGTTGATATTTATGTTCAATTACATACTAGTTTATATTCAAATAATCATGCATGTTGATGTTTTGTTAGAAATAATTGCTATAAGGATTTCCTTGAAATCTCACCCTTTTCCATGACTAACAATAGGCACAAGCTCAGGAGGCAAAGGAAAATAAGTGCAAAAGTGGTGATGACTTCCTTGAAGATTAACAATTTGCATATGTTGTAGTGTTTATGCTAATGGATGTGTATGTGTAACATCCATTTTTTTTATTTAGAGTTAGTTATTTTTTAGATTTTATTTAGCTGAAGAGAATAAAATAAATTAAAATTTAAAAGAAGTATGAAATTTTGAATATTTATTCTATGAAGGAAAAAAATAAAATATAAAATAAAGTTTTTATAAAAGACATTTTATTATAGGTGTGTAAACTTATATTATTAAAATAAGAAAAAAATAATATCTAAATAAATATTTATGATATTGGGTCCATTTGGTAAAGCGGTAGAGAAGTACTTTTACCATTTACGAGGTAAATGTGTGAAGGAGATTATCTCGTTTTGTGAAAAAACACTGTTGAACGTGCTTTTGGGGTGTTGAGAAGCTTTCTCAAACACCCACATTATCATTATCATGATTAATATTATTATTTTCATTTTTTTAAAAAAATAATTTTTTTATTAAAATAACCCTAACCCTAACCCCATCTCTATATAAAGCCTCATCCTCCTCATCAGAAACCAAAACCCTCGCCGCTACAATAACTATGCTACAGTGTTCATGTGCTTTCCCTTCTCTCTCATTTTCCTTCTTCAGGTATCATACTAAGCCTTATCAACCTTATTTCTCTTTCTTTCTGAGTATTCTCACAACTTTTCTTCCCCTAAAATGTCTTGTCAAAGCTTTCATTTTTACTCTACTATTTTTTTTCTGCTTCTTGTTCCATCAAATCTAACCGATGCATGTGCATATGTATATATTGAAAGTAAAGCCACATATGTCTCATCCATAAAAAATAAAATAAATATGTATTAATATATGTATAACCAGAGGAGCCCAGCTGTATGTTTCCTTTCTTTATTTGTAGTAATACATATATATATTTACAATATTATTATATATAATAATTTATATATAAATAATGTTTAAGTTGTACTTTTTTATAGGAACCAAGTGTGCCTCTTTCCATCATCTTTTTATTAGTGTTTATTTATGATATAAATATATATATGTGCATATATGATATGTGCAGTTATTGTGTGTAGGTGTATAGCCATGCGTACAAGTACCTGTTCCTTTCTGCCTTTACTTATCATCCTGTCTTGACCACCCAAAAGAAATATATATATGTATGTATGTATGCATATAAAAATATAGATATATGAGTGGGTATATGTGTGCAGTCTTTGTAAAAAAACAACAAGAATAGAACTTCAAGCAGGCCACACTGCAGGTGTATATATGTGCCGTGTGTGTAAGTGTAGGCTGTGTGTGAAGGTGTGTAGCCATTTTCCTTGATTTAAAAAAATAATACTAAAAAAATTTAAAAAATAATGAATAGAAAGCAAGGTAGTGGCGTGGTGTGTATATATTAATATATAATATATATAATAGAAAATATATATATATATATAGAAATATATATAATTATACGTGTTTTTTAAATATGTATACAACACTATAGTTAAATTGAAAATTATAATATAATTATATACCTATTACAACCACTTTTATTATTGTTGTTGTTATTACTATTACTATTATTATTATTTCTTCCTCCCTTTCAAACATGTAAAATTATAAAAAGAGATTATAACTTATAAATAAAATAATATATTTTGTCTCATATGAATAAATAAGATAGCTTATATTTGACTAATATTTGGGTGTAAAGGGTAGTCTTAGGTATTTAGATTATCTTTGAAGAAACTTTTATAATAGGTTAATTAGTCTATTGATAGAAATTATTGCTTATGATTTTTTATAAACTCTCATTGAGAACTTTGAAGTGACTTTTATGTGTTTGCCTATAAGCTAGGGAGTATCAGGTAACTCTAAATATTCTTCCATATACTTGTGAACCGCATATAATTAAATTGTGATTGAATTATATTTTATTCATTTTTGAATTGAATTATATAGATGCAATTATTTAAAGTTTTCAATATATAATTTGATGTGAAAAATTTTATAATTGTCATGGCAGCTGCATTGTGGTTGGGTTGGAGTACGGAGGAGAAATATGTATGATGAGATTTTTATCATGTGATAAGCTATCACTCGGTGCACAGTGGATGGCATTTGTCAGGGCCCTTTTACCCGTGTTGTTCCTTTGGCCAGGATTGCATTGGAATTATGGGACATGTGATACCTCCTTAGTTTTCTTTTAAGGAGGGGAGCCATAGTCCAAACTTGAGCTCTAGCTCTACACCTTTGGCCAGGTGTATCTTAAGAACCTGGTGAGCTTGAGACAATCCATGTACATGGATAAGTTTCTATTGGACTATGTTTTAGCCTATGGATCTGTCAGCGGAATAAGGGTGGTTGCATATTTCCTTATTATGCATTATTTGTGAAGATGATTGTGAGTTGCATAATTATGAAAAAATATGAAATTGTTTATATGATGATATTTTTTTAGATATATACACATGTATTTGTAAATCAGTTCTTCCTTTTTAATTGTATGCCGTTTGCTTATGTGTGATAGAAACTTTCAATAGCTATTGGGTGTGGGATCTCACCCCGTTATATTAATATTTTTCAAGTGATTGTTCTAGTAGGCAGCAAGGGAAGACATCTATAGAATGAGCCTTGATGGCTCTATTGTGCCCTTGGCACATCCTATAATTTTGAATTCCCATGACTTTAAGACTTCCGCATTTTATTTCTATTTACTCTGATATTTTGGGAGGATTTGGATTACTATTGGTGAAATGCACTTTGGCTGGTTTGATTATATGACTTAATGAATTGATATTGAAAATTATCATTATTTATACATCACAACAATTTTGCTTAGTATTTCGGTTCAAAATTTGGGGTGTTAGTATGTGCATAATTATATATATGTAGAGAAATGTAAATTAAACCTCCACACTAAGTCATTTTTGTGTTATGTGATGTGAATGTGTATTTTGAAGGGATATGCACAAAGAAAATGAAAATAGCATGCAACATGGCCATAAAAGGGTCCAAAGCCTTCAATTATGATAAAATGGAATAAAATGAGTAAATGGAATTAAATGGCCATAAAATTGTGCATGCAGATAGATCATGGAGTAAGCTTTAAAATGAGTTCATATTTGCTTAATTTGGACTTGTGTGCAAAAAATTATGCATTTTTGAAGTTTAGCTAAAAACTAGAAAAATGGTAGCAGCAAAGTTCGTCCTAACGAAGTAGACCCGAGAAAGTGAATTCAGCCATTCTGAGAGAGTTCACCATAGTGCCATAGCCAACTCGGTTAGAGAGCAAATTTTACCTTTAGTTCAGAAGTTCGCCGCAACGAAACCCGCAGTTGGCCGTAGTGAAGTCCCCTATTTTGGCTAATTGAGCAGTGCAATTTCACATGATTTAAGGGGATGTTTGATCTTTAGCTTGTACAAATTAGTATTTTTTCCCCTATAAGGGATTAAACAAGCTACCGGTAGAGACTTTAATCACTTAGTTTGATTTTTTTAAAATTAGTTGTGAATTATCCAAGTTGGGCTAAAATTCCTAACTTCTCTAAAGGACTAGTAACTCAAGTGGGAGATTTATTTTAATTCACCCTATGACTAATTCTAGTTTATGAAATGGTCTCAACTGATCCAAATTAAGTCTCTAATGAGTAATAAAGGTATGTAATGTGAGGTGTTACAGGAGACGCTGGCCATGCACTTGTCTTCCTTTTTCAATGGATTTATTCCGTCCATTCATATTATATATTTATATTATATTACTCTTTTCAGTGTGTTGTGATTTTTTTGTTTCCTTTTTACTTAATAACAGTTAACTTAATAATATTATTAATAATACATAATAATAGTACAATAATCCTATTTGCTTAAAATTAAAAACAAATTAATACAATATGCTTAAAATTATCAAAATATATAAATTAATATATATATATATATGAATATGTAATATTTAATGATATTCATATCCTTTTAAGTAATTTTCTACCAGAAGTTACTTCTTCAATGTTTACCCAAACATAATGTGATTTTCTAAAATGCATTCTGAAAAAAATTATTTTCAAAATGCACTTTTGACAAAAGCTACTTCTCCCAACGGTTATCCAAACAAACCCATATACTGGAGGCATACCCCAGCTTCACAATCGGGTTACAATATTTCTTTTAAAAAGATTGTTTTTAATATAAAATTTATTAAAAATAATATAAATATTAAATTTTAGCCATGAAATTACTGATGGAAAAATCCCGTAACTAAAGATACCCCTATGAAATTAGCCATGGAATTTGCCATAGAAATTACTGATGAAATTTGAGTATTAGAAATAGTATTTTAGGTAAAAGCATTCAATATTTGACTATTGGAGACCAGTGCTTGAGTTCTATCAATACTTTTGTTGCTACTTGAGTATTCAGTAAAAGATTTGAAGAAATAAGAATTTCAAAAAACCTCAACACTCGAGTCTTAGACAACAATGCTTCTTTTTTTAGCAATACGTTTGTTTGTGCTTGAGTACTTAAGTGTTAGCAATACTTCTTTTTATACTTGAGTACTCTTCGAAGCATTGATGTTTTCTGAAGCTCAATACTCAAGTGTTGCCAATACTTTTCTTTATACTTGAGTACTCTTGGAAGTACTGCATAAAACCTTAAGTCCCTGAAGCATGATTCTCGAGTATTGACTTACAATACTCGAGTTTTGTTAATACTTTTGTTTGTGCTTGAGTACTCAGTGAAAGTATTGCATAAAAGTTTAAGTTTAAAAGCACGATACTCGAGTATTAAGTCCCAATACTCGAGTGTTGGTAATACTTTATTTATACTTGAGTGCTCAGTGAAAGTGTTGCACAAAAGCTTAAGTTTTAAAGCATGATACTCGAGTATTAACTTCCAATACTCGAGTTTTGTCAATACTTTAACTACTACTCAAGTATACTTTGAAACTATTGATTTTGAAAACACTTTATAAGTTTGAAACTCAAGTATTAACATGCCAAACTCGAGTGTTGCAACATCAACATCAAAAATTCAAGTAAAACAAGTTCAAAATATTTTCTAACTTCATAATTCATACAAAACATATATTTTGTTATCATCAAAACATGTCATCAACAGAATGCTCATAAGTATTTTACACCTTTGAAAAGTATATCATGCTAGATGTACTTTTAATAAAAGTTTATGAGTATTTTTTGACCTTAACGATTAAATTCAAGAAAACTTCTTCTTCTCCTGCTCCTCCTCATCCTTCTTCTTCTTCTTCCTCCTCCTCCTCCTCCTCCTCCTCCTCTTATTCTTTC